>CP149066.1:0-15255 GCA_038024825.1 Polylopha cassiicola | reverse complement strand
TACTAGAACATTTTTTTTTATGTAAGGTTTTAAGTTAATATAAACTAATAATCTTCAAAATTATTTATAAAGAAATTTCTTTAAGCCTTAGAAAAAAAAATTTCCCCTTAAAATTTGCAATTTTATATCACTAAATATGAATATAAAGCTTAATAAAAGAGAAATAATCTCGTTAATAAATTTACAATTTATCGCTTAAACTCAGCCATTTTATTTAGCGAAAATGACTTTATTCTACAAATCATAAAGATATTGGAACATTATATTTTATTTTTGGAATTTGAGCAGGAATAGTAGGAACTTCTTTAAGTTTATTAATTCGAGCTGAATTAGGAAATCCTGGTTCTTTAATTGGAGATGATCAAATTTATAATACTATTGTAACAGCACATGCTTTTATTATAATTTTTTTCATAGTTATGCCTATTATAATTGGAGGATTTGGTAATTGATTAGTACCTTTAATACTTGGAGCACCTGATATAGCTTTTCCACGAATAAATAATATAAGATTTTGACTATTACCACCATCTATTATATTATTAATTTCGAGAAGAATTGTAGAAAATGGAGCAGGAACTGGATGAACAGTTTACCCCCCACTATCATCTAATATTGCTCATGGAGGAAGCTCTGTTGATTTAGCAATTTTTTCACTACATTTAGCTGGAATTTCATCTATTTTAGGAGCAGTAAATTTTATTACAACTATTATTAATATACGTCCTAATAATATATCTTTAGATCAAATACCATTATTTGTTTGAGCTGTTGGTATTACAGCATTATTATTATTATTATCTTTACCAGTTTTAGCAGGTGCTATTACTATATTACTTACTGATCGAAATTTAAATACATCATTTTTTGATCCTGCAGGTGGAGGTGATCCTATTTTATATCAACATTTATTTTGATTTTTTGGCCATCCAGAAGTTTACATTTTAATTTTACCAGGATTTGGAATAATTTCTCATATTATTTCCCAAGAAAGAGGAAAAAAGGAAACATTTGGATGTTTAGGGATAATTTATGCTATAATAGCAATTGGATTATTAGGATTTGTTGTTTGAGCACATCATATATTTACTGTTGGAATAGATATCGATACTCGAGCTTATTTCACATCAGCTACTATAATTATTGCTGTACCTACAGGTATTAAAATTTTTAGTTGATTAGCAACTCTTCATGGAACTCAAATTAATTATAGTCCCTCTATATTATGAAGATTAGGATTTGTATTTTTATTTACAGTAGGAGGATTAACAGGAGTTATTTTAGCAAATTCTTCTATTGATGTAACTCTTCATGATACTTATTATGTTGTTGCTCACTTTCATTATGTATTATCTATAGGAGCTGTATTTGCTATTATAGGAGGATTTGTTCATTGATATCCTCTTTTTACTGGATTATCTCTTAATCCTTATTTATTAAAAATTCAATTTTTTACAATATTTATTGGAGTAAATCTTACTTTCTTTCCCCAACATTTTTTAGGTTTAGCAGGAATACCTCGACGTTATTCTGATTATCCTGATTCATATACCTCATGAAATGTTGTTTCATCTATTGGATCTTATATTTCACTACTTGCAACAATATTAATATTAATTATTGTTTGAGAATCAATAATTAAAAAACGAGTTATTATTTTCCCATTAAATATAAATTCTTCAATTGAATGATATCAAAATCTTCCACCAGCTGAACATTCATATAGTGAACTACCAATTTTAAGAAATTTCTAATATGGCAGACTATATGTGATGGATTTAAACCCCATTTATAAAGGAATATCCTTTTTTTAGAAATGGCAACTTGATCTAATTTTAATTTACAAAATGGAGCATCTCCTTTAATAGAACAAATTATCTTTTTTCATGATCATACTTTAATTATTTTAATTATAATTACTATTTTAGTAGGTTATTTAATAATTAGATTATTTTTTAACTCTTATATTAATCGATTTTTATTAGAAGGTCAAATAATTGAACTTATTTGAACAATTTTACCAGCTATTACTTTAATTTTCATTGCTTTACCATCATTACGATTATTATATTTATTAGATGAACTTAATAACCCTTTAATTACTTTAAAATCTATTGGTCATCAATGATATTGATCTTATGAATATTCAGATTTTAATAATATTCAATTTGATTCATATATAATTCCCCAAAATGAAATAAATATTAATACTTTTCGACTTTTAGATGTTGATAATCGAATTGTACTCCCTATAAATAATCAAATTCGAATTATAGTAACCGCAACTGATGTAATTCACTCTTGAACAATTCCATCTTTAGGGGTGAAGGTAGATGCTAATCCAGGACGTTTAAATCAAACAAATTTCTTTATTAATCGACCAGGACTTTTTTATGGTCAATGTTCAGAAATTTGTGGAGCTAATCATAGATTTATACCTATTGTAATTGAAAGCATTTCAATTAAAAATTTCATTAATTGAATTAATAATTATTCTTCATTAGATGACTGAAAGCAAGTACTGGTCTCTTAAACCATTTTATAGTAAATTAGCAATTACTTCTAATGAAAGAATTAGTTAATTTATAACATAAATATGTCAAATTTAAATTATTACTTAAGTAATATTCTTTTATCCCACAAATAATACCTATCAATTGAATAATTTCTTTTATTTTCTTTATTATTATCTTTATTTTATTTAACATTATAAATTACTATATTTTTAATTTAAAATTATCAAATAATAAAATAAATAAAAAATTTTCCATAAAAAATTTTAATTGAAAATGATAACAAATTTATTCTCAATTTTTGATCCTTCAACAAACATTTTTAATTTATCAATTAATTGAATTAGCACATTAATTGGATTAATATTCTTACCTTATTCTTTTTGATTAATTCCTAATCGATTTTATGTATTATGAAATAATATTTTATCTAAACTTCATAATGAATTTAAAACATTACTAGGAGTAAATGGGTTTAATGGATCAACTTTAATTTTTGTTTCAATATTTTCATTCGTTTTATTTAATAATTTTTTAGGTTTATTTCCATATATTTTCACAAGAACAAGACATTTAACATTATCTTTATCAATTTCTCTTCCATTATGATTAAGATTTATATTTTATGGATGAATCAATAATTCTCAACATATATTTGCCCATATAATTCCCCAAGGAACTCCAGCTATCTTAATACCTTTTATAGTTATAATTGAAACAATTAGTAATATTATTCGACCCGGAACATTAGCTGTTCGATTAACTGCTAATATAATTGCTGGACATTTACTAATAACATTATTAAGAGGTACTGGACCATCTATAACATCTTATTTAGTTGGATTTTTAGTAATAATTCAAATTTTATTAATAATTTTAGAATCTGCTGTAGCAGTAATTCAATCTTATGTAATTTCTATTTTAAGAAATTTATATGCTAGAGAAGTAAATTAATGACAACACACCATAATCACCCATATCATTTAGTAGATTATAGCCCATGACCTTTAACAGGAGCTATTGGAGTTTTAACATTAGTAACAGGTATAGTAAAATGATTTCATAATTTTAATATAAATTTATTAATTTTAGGATATATTATTACTTTATTAACTATATATCAATGATGACGAGATGTTTGTCGAGAAGGAACTCTTCAAGGTAAACATACATTATTAGTTTCAAAAGGATTACGATGAGGAATAATTCTTTTTATTATTTCAGAAGTATTTTTTTTTATTTCATTTTTTTGAGCTTTTTTTCATAGAAGATTATCACCTAATATTGAAATTGGAATAATATGACCTCCTATAAGAATTATTTCATTTAATCCATTTCAAATTCCTTTATTAAATACTATTATTTTAATTACTTCAGGAGTAACTGTTACATGAGCACATCATGCCTTAATAGAAAATAATTATACTCAAACAACCCAAAGACTCTTTTTAACTGTAATTTTAGGAATTTATTTTACAATTTTACAAGCATATGAATATATTGAAGCTCCTTTTACAATTGCAGATAGAATTTATGGATCAACATTCTTTATGGCAACAGGATTCCATGGTCTTCATGTAATAATTGGTACAATTTTTTTAGCTATTTGTTTAATTCGACATATAAAAAATCACTTTTCTAATAATCATCATTTTGGATTTGAAGCTGCTGCTTGATATTGACATTTTGTAGATGTTGTTTGACTTTTCTTATACATTACTATCTATTGATGAAGAAACTAACTATTTATATAATATATTTAGTATATTTGACTTCCAATCAAAAAGTTTAATTTTTATTAATATAAATAATTATTATTTTATTATATATTTCAACTATTTTTATTATTTTATCTAATATTATAATATTTTTATCAGTCATTTTATCAAAAAAATCTTTTATTGATCGGGAAAAATCATCTCCATTTGAATGTGGATTTGATCCAAAATCATCTGCTCGAATTCCTTTTTCTTTACATTTTTTTTTAATTACAGTAATTTTTTTAATTTTTGATGTAGAAATTGCTTTAATTTTTCCTATAATTGCAACTTTTAAAACTGTAAACTTAATTATTTGAACTAAAGTTAGATTTTTTTTTATAATTGTATTAATCTTAGGTCTTTATCATGAATGAAACCAAAATATATTAAAATGAACAAACTAATTTTAGGATAATAGTTTAATAAAAACATTTGATTTGCATTCAAAAAATATTATATTTATAATTTATCTTAAATAAGAAGCAATTTTTGCATTTAATTTCGACTTAAAAGATAGAGTTTAATTAACTCCTTATTTATTAATTGAAACCAAAATAGAGGTATATCACTGTTAATGATAAAATTGAAATTTATTTCCAATTAAATTTAGAAATATAATGAATAAAATTAAGCTGCTAACTTAATTTTTAGTGGTTAAATTCCATTAATATTTCTTATTATATTTATATAGTTTAAAAAAAAACATTACATTTTCATTGTAATAATAAAATTATATTATTTTTATAAATATTTAAAGATTAAAAATCTCCTTAATATCTTCAATATTATGCTCTAATTATAAGCTATTTAAATAAATAAATAAAATAAATAAAAAAATTATCATTCATAAAACAAATCTAAATAAATAAATTTTAAAATTAT
The DNA here is from genome assembly GCA_038024825.1 of Polylopha cassiicola. Lineage (NCBI taxonomy): Eukaryota > Metazoa > Arthropoda > Insecta > Lepidoptera > Tortricidae > Polylopha > Polylopha cassiicola. Next base: position 10,100 of record CP149066.1, on the reverse strand, counting down.
TTATTTGATATAAATAATATAAAACAGAATAATTTTTTAAAATATTATAAATACCTTGACCTCTATATAATTCTGTTCAACCTATATCAACATTTTTTAATAACTTTTGACCAAAATTTAAAAAAATATAATTTACTCCATAAGTAGATAAATTAGGTATAAATCATATTAATCTTAAAAAACTTCTTAACTTATAACTAAATAAAAATTTATTTAAAGAATAAATTTTTATATTTCTTACTAAATAACCCAATCATAAACCAATTAAACTAACATAAATAACTATTATTTTTATATTAAAAGGTAAATAAATTATATAAGGATAAGGAAAAATTATTCATCTTAAAAAACTCCCTCTTACTACTCTTATAAATAATAATGTAAATATACTTTTTAATATAACATAATCTTCATCATAAAGATTATAAATAGATAAAAGATTATAATCATTAATTATTAAATATATTAATAAACGAAAACTATAATATATTGTTAATCCTGTAGAAACATAATATAAAAAAAAAATAAATATATTTAAATATCTTAAAGAAACTAATTCTAAAATTATATCCTTAGAATAAAATCCAGCTAAAAAAGGAATCCCACATAAAGCTATATTAGAAATATTTAAACATAAAGAAGTAAAAGGAACATAACTACTAATACCCCCTATATAACGAATATCTTGAATATTATTTATTATATGAATAACTACACCAGCACATATAAATAATAAAGCCTTAAATATAGCATGAGTAAGTAAATGAAAAAAAGCTAATTCAGGAAAACCCATTCTTAAAATTCTTATTATTAAACCTAATTGTCTTAAAGTGGATAATGCAATAATTTTTTTTAAATCAAATTCATAATTAGCAGAAATCCCAGCCATAAATATTGTTAAACCTGCTAATAATAATAAAACTTTAAAAAAAAATAAATCTAATAATAAATTATTAAAACGAATCAATAAATAAACACCAGCAGTAACTAAAGTAGAAGAATGAACCAATGCTGATACAGGGGTAGGAGCTGCTATAGCAGCTGGTAATCAAGATCTAAAAGGAATCTGAGCTCTTTTAGTTATAGCAGCTATAATAATTATAGTCCCAACTATTATTATTCTAAAATCATTATTTATAAAATCTAAATAAAAAATATAATTTCAACTACCATAATTTATTATTCACGAAATAACTATTAAAATAAAAACATCACCAATACGATTAGATAAGGCAGTTAATATTCCAGCATTAAAAGATTTAATATTTTGATAATAAATAACTAAACAATAAGAAACTAATCCTAAACCATCTCAACCTAAAAAAATTCTAATAATATTAGGACTAATAATTAATAAAATTATAGAAAAAACAAATAATAAAACTAAAATAATAAAACGACTTAAATTTAATTCTGAAGATATATAACTTTTTCTATAATAAATAACTACTGATGAAATTAAAGAAACAAATATTATAAATAATAAAGATATTCAATCTAATAAAATAGATATAACAATATTTATAGAATTAAAAGAAATAATTTCATATTCCAAAAAAATAACAATATTATTCGAAATAAAATAAATCATAAACAAAAAATTTATTATTCTAAAAAAAAATAAAAAAAAAAATCTAATAAAACAAATTGAATTTTTTTGAATAACTTAAAATGAATTTAAATTCACATTTTTGACACCACAAATCAATATTTTTATTAAATTATTTAAGTAAAATCAAAGTATAACATAATCAATTTTTAAAACTAAAATATTTAAAGGTAATCAATGTAATAATAATATTAAATATTCACGAGAAACTCCAGTATAAAAACTATAAATTCCAGAATAATACTTACCATGTTGAGTAAAAGAATAAAGATATAAACTATAACCAGCTCTAAAAAAAGAAATTATTACTAATATAATTATTGAAAATCAACATCAACCTACTAATCTATTAATTAAACTAATTTCTCCTATTAAATTTAAAGAAGGAGGAGCTGCTATATTAGAAGACATTAATAAAAATCATCATATTCTTATTGAAGGTAAAAAATTTATTATTCCTTTATTAATAAATAATCTTCGTCTATGTAAACGTTCATAATTAATATTTGCTAAACAGAATATTCCTGATGAACATAAACCATGACCAATTATTAATACATAAGATCCAATAAATCCTCAATAATTTAAAGTTATAATCCCCCCAATAACTAAACTCATATGAGCTACTGAAGAATAAGCAATTAATGATTTAATATCAACTTGACAAAAACATTTTAAACTAACATAAAAACCCCCTACTAAAGAAATAATAATTCAAATAAAATTTAATTTTATCCCAATTTGTTGTAAAAAAACTAAAACTCGTAATAAACCATATCCCCCTAATTTTAATATAATACCTGCTAAAATTATAGACCCTGAAACAGGAGCTTCAACATGAGCTTTTGGTAATCATAAATGAACAAAATATATAGGTATTTTTACTAAAAAAGCCATAATTATAGAAAAATATAATAAATATAAATTTATATTAAAAAATTTAAAAAAATAAATTATTATATAACCTAATTCATTAAATAAATAAAAAATTCCCAATAATAAAGGAAGAGAAGCAAATAAAGTATAAAAAAGTAAATATAAACCAGCTTGAATTCGTTCTGGTTGATACCCTCAACCCATAATTAATAATAAAGTAGGAATTAAACTACCCTCAAAAAATAAATAAAACATAAATAAATTTATAACTCTAAAAGTTATAAATAATATTATTAATAAAAAAATAATATTAAATAAAAAAAATCCTAAATAATAATCAAATTTAAATAAATTTTCTCTAGCTATAATTATTAACCCACAAATTCAAATTCTTAATAAAATTAAACCAAAAGAAATTATATCACAACCAAATATATATCTTAAATTTGAATAACTATATAAACTTATTGATATGTTTATAAATAAAAATATTATTAAAAATAATATCATTTGAACCAATCAAAATATATTTTTAATAAAACATAAAGGAATTATAAAAATTATTATAAATAAAAATTTTATCATTATAATATATTAAATCTTTGAAAATAATCATTTCCATGAGTTCGAATTATAGAAACTAAAATAGATAATCCCAATGCCCCCTCACAAACAGAAAATACCAAAAAAACCATTAACATATATATATTATAATATATATATCTTAAAACTAACAATAAAAATAAAAAAATTCTTAATACTATAAATTCTAATCTTAATAAAATAACTAATAAATGCTTATGTTTTGAAACAAAAATTAAATTTCCAATAATAAATATAAAAAAAATAACTAATAATATATTAAAAATAATTTTCATTAGTTTTTATAGTTTAAATTAAAACATTGGTCTTGTAAATCAAAAATAAGAATTTTCTTTAAAAACTTCAAAGAAAAAGAATTCTCTTTATCAATAATCTCCAAAATTATTATTTTTATTAAACTATTCTTTGTTTTTGATATTACTAAAATATTTCTTTCTTTAATAATTATTCTTATTTCAATAATAATATTTTTTTTAAATCATCCTTTATCTATAGGATTAATAATTCTAATTCAAACATTATTAACATGTTTATTATCAGGAATATTAATTAATACTTATTGATTTTCTTATATTTTATTTTTAACTTTCCTAGGAGGATTATTAGTATTATTTATTTATGTTTCTAGAGTTGCCTCAAATGAATTATTTATTAATAATTTAAAAATAAAAATTATATTTTTAATTAAAATAATTATTTTTATTTTTATTACAATTTTTTTAATAAATAATTTATCTTGAATAAATTTTTCTTTCAATAATGAAATAGAAAATTTATCAAATTTAAATTTTATTTTCTTTAATAATGAAAATAAAATTAATCTTAGTAAACTTTATAATAATCAAACTTTTTTAATAATAATAATAATAATTATTTACTTATTTATTACAATAATTTCAGTTATTAAAATTACAAATATTTTTTTTGGGCCTTTACGACCTATATTTTAAATATATTAAACTAATGATAAACAATTACAAACCTTTACGAAAAACCCATCCTATTTTTAAAATCATTAATGGATCTTTAATTGATTTACCAACTCCATCTAATATTTCAACTTGATGAAATTTTGGATCTTTACTAGGTCTTTGTTTAATAATTCAAATTTTAACAGGACTTTTTTTAACTATATATTATACTGCTAATATTGAAATGGCTTTTTTTAGAGTAAATTATATTTGTCGAAATGTCAATTATGGGTGATTAATTCGAACTCTCCATGCTAATGGAGCATCCTTTTTTTTTATTTGTGTTTATTTACATATTGGTCGAGGAATTTACTATGAATCATTTAATTTAAAATATACTTGAATAGTAGGAGTTATTATTTTATTCTTATTAATAGGAACAGCTTTTATAGGATATGTTTTACCTTGGGGACAAATATCATTTTGAGGGGCAACAGTAATTACTAACCTTCTTTCAGCTATTCCCTATTTAGGAGGAATATTAGTAAACTGAATTTGAGGAGGATTTGCTGTAGATAATGCAACACTTACACGATTTTATACATTTCATTTTTTATTACCTTTTATTTTAGCTATAATAACTATAATTCATTTATTATTTTTACATCAAACAGGTTCTAATAATCCTTTAGGAATTAATAGAAATTTAGACAAAATTCCTTTTCATCCATTTTTTACTTTAAAGGATTTAGTTGGATTTTTAATTATATTATTTATTTTAATTATATTAACAATAGTTAATCCATACTTATTAGGAGATCCAGATAATTTTATTCCTGCTAATCCACTAGTAACTCCAGTTCATATTCAACCAGAATGATATTTTTTATTTGCTTATGCAATTTTACGATCTATTCCTAATAAATTAGGGGGAGTTATTGCATTAGTTATATCAATTTTAATTTTAATTATTTTACCTTTTACTTTTAATAAAAAAATACAAGGAATTCAGTTCTATCCTATTAATCAAATTTTATTTTGATCAATAGTAACCACAGTTATTTTACTAACATGAATTGGGGCTCGACCTGTAGAAGATCCTTATATTTTAACTGGTCAATTACTAACAGTAATTTATTTTTCATATTTTATTTTAAATCCATTAATAAATAAATATTGAGATAATTTAATTTTTAACTAATTTTAATTAATGAGCTTGTTATAAGCATTTGTTTTGAAAACTTAAGAAAGAATTTATTATTCTATTAATTTATACTAAAAAAAAATTAAATAAATTAAATAAAAAAAATCTTTACTCCAATAAATAATATTAAAAAATTTAAAGAAATTGGTAAATATCTTTTTCAAGCTAAATATATTAATTTATCATATCGATAACGAGGTAATGTTCCCCGAACTCAAATAAAAAAAAAAGAAATAAATGCTAATTTTAAATAAAATAATAAACTTAAAGAATAACCACCTAAATATATTAATACAAATAATATTCTTATAAATAAAATTCTTGAATATTCAGCTAAAAAAATTAAAGCAAATCCCCCTCTTCTATATTCAATATTAAATCCAGAAACCAATTCTCTTTCACCTTCAGCAAAATCAAAAGGAGTTCGATTAGTTTCTGCCAATCTAGAAGATAATCAACATAAAGATAAAGGTAATATAACAAAAAAAAATCAAATTATATTTTGATAACTACCAAAACTTACTAAATTAAAATCCATTACTAAAATAATTACTGATAATATGATTAAAGCTAATCTTACTTCATAAGAAATAGTTTGAGCTACTGCCCGTAAACCTCCTAATAATGAATAATTAGAATTAGAGGATCAACCTGCAACTATTAATCTATAAACTCCTAATCTAGTACAACAAAAAAAAAATAAAAATCCTAAATTAAAATTAATTATATTAAAATAATAAGGAATTACTATTCAAATTAATAAAGATAAAAAAAAACTTACAATAGGAGAAAAATAATAAGAAAAATAATTAGAAAATAAAGGATAAGTTTGTTCCTTAGTAAATAATTTAATAGCATCTCTAAAAGGTTGTAAAATTCCTATAAATCCTAATTTATTAGGACCTTTACGAATTTGAATATATCCTAAAACTTTACGTTCTAATAAAGTTAAAAAAGCAACTCCAATTAAAACCCCTAAAATCAATACTAATAAACCAATAAAAATTAAAATATAATCATTTTTAAACATTACTATCTATATAATTAATTTATACATTTATGATTTCTAAAACCATTACACTTTTCTGCCAAAATAGTAATATTTAAATATTTATTAATAATATTCATAAATTAAAATTATTTTAAATATTTGATCCTTTCGTACTAAAATATTTTATATTTTTAAAGATAGAAACCAACCTGGCTCACACCGGTTTGAACTCAGATCATGTAAGATTTTAATGATCGAACAGATCAAAATTTTAAACTTTTGCATTTAAATTTTATCTTAATCCAACATCGAGGTCGCAAACTTTTTTTCTTATTTGAACTAAAAAAAAAAATTACGCTGTTATCCCTAAGGTAATTTAATCTTATAATCAAAAATTTTGGATCATTTAATCATAAATAAATGTTTTATTTTAAAAAAAGTTATTCTTATTTTTTTGTCACCCCAACAAAATATAAAATTTAATTTAAATTTAATTTTTATAAAAAATTTTTAATTATTATTTTATATTAAACTCTATAGGGTCTTCTCGTCTTTTAAATTTATTTTAACTTTTTAATTAAAAAATTAAATTCTAATATTAATAATGAGACAGTTTATATCTCATCCAATCTTTCATACAAGTCACCAATTAAGAGACTAATGATTATGCTACCTTTGTACAGTCAAAATACTGCAGCCCTTTAATTTTTATCAGTGGGCAGATTAGACTTTAAATTATTATTCAAAAAGACATGTTTTTGATAAACAAGTGAATATAAATTTTTGCCGAATTCCTTATTATAAATTATCAATTTTAACAATAATATTAATTAAATTATTATACTAATTTTATCATTATATCTAATAATTATTTCATTAATTATTATTTTTTTATAAAAAATTAAATTTTTTTTTATTAAATTTTATTTTAAATGAAATTATTTATAAAAAATTAAAATTTAAAAACAATATAAATTTTAAAATTCTCATTTATTTTATATTTATTATAATTATTTAAATTAAAGCTTATCCCTTAACATATTAAAATTAATTTTTAAAAAATTAATTAATTAATTTTTTAATTAAATTAATTTAAAATTAAATTTTTTTCTAAAAAAACTAGATATATTTAAAAACGAATAACATTTCATTTCTAATTAATTATTTAAAATATTTATGCTACAATAAATTTTTTAATTAATTAACTCTTTTAAATTCGAGAATATTTTATTTATAATATTTTTTTAACAAACTCTGATACACAAGATACAATAAATAAAATTTACTTTTATAAAAATTTATTTTCAACTATTTCAAAATTCTTTCACAATACTATTTCACTATAAAATAAAAAATTTTTTCTATTAAAAATACTTAAACCCCCATTTAAATATTAAAAATATTTTTATTATTTTTTTATTAATTAATTTTTCCTTTCAAATTAAATGAAATCTCAATATCTTTTCAATGTAAATGAAATGCTTAATTCAAGCTCTAATTTGTTCTTTCTAGAAACACTTTCCAGTACCTCTACTTTGTTACGACTTATTTCAATTTATAAATGAAAGCGACGGGCAATATGTACATATTTTAATTTTTAATCATTTTATTAAATTAAATAAAATTACATTTAAATCCACTTTCAATTAAATTTTTCAATTTAATATTCATATAAATAAATTTATTGTAATCCATTATATTCTTAATTATAATCTACATCTTGATCTGATTTAATTTTTATTATTAATTTTAAAATATTAAAAATTATTTAAAAATATTTTTTTAACAACGATATATAAAATTTTAAATTAAGTAAATTTATTCGTGGATTATCGATTAATAAACAGATTCCTCTAAATAAACTAAAATACCGCCAAATTATTTAAGTTTCAATAAATAATTATATACTATTTTAGTATTTTAATTTAAATTTTAATAATAGGGTATCTAATCCTAGTTTTTTAAAAATTTTATTAAATCATATTTTTTATATAAAATTTAATTAAATTAAAATTTCACTTAATAATTTAATATTTAATTTAAAATAAAATATTAATTAATTACTAATAAAATTCAATTTAATTTTTGTATAACCGCAACTGCTGGCACAAAATTTGTTATTAATTTAAATATTACTAAATCTTAATTTCTTAAATTTTTAATGTTAATTACTACTATTATAAATTAAATATTATTAAAATATATAAAAATACTAAAATTTATATGTAAAATAAATTTATAAAAAATTATTTAAACCATAAAAAATTTTATTTAATATAATTTTTATTGTATAGATTTTTTTTTTTTTTTTTTTATAAAAAGTTCTTATTAATTAATATATATATATATATATATATAAATTTATTATTAATATATATATATATATATATATATATATATATATATATTTATTATTTTATTTCTTTCTTTTTTTTATATTATTATTATGAATATTATATTTTCTATTTAAATTTTTATTAATTAATATATATATAAATTTATTAATATATATATAAATAAATTACATATATATATTATTAAATATATATATAATTTATATATATATTTATTATTTTATTTCTTTCTTTTTTTTATATTATTATTATGAATATTATATTTTCTATTTAAATTTTTATTAGACCATAGGTAATAATTTTTATTAAAAAAAAAATTAAAAATAAGCTAAAGTAAGCTTTTGGGTTCATACCCCAAATATAAAGGAAATCCCTTTTTTTTAAAAATAAAGTGCCTGATAAAAAGGATTATTCTGATAGGATAAATTATGTAGAATTCTACCTTTATTATATTTTATAGAATTAAACTATATCTAATAATATCAAAAATTATTGTGCATCTTACACTAAAATATACTTACAATGAGTACATGAATTTAAAATCATATAAATATAATTTATATTTAATTTTTTTTTTTATAAATTCTAATAAAATATTCTTTATATTTATTTTATTTTTTAGAACCTTAATTTCAATTTCTTCTAATTCATGATTTGGATGTTGAATTGGGTTAGAAATTAATTTATTAAGATTCATTCCATTAATTTCAAATTCAAAAAATTTATTTTCTTCTGAAGCTTCTTTAAAATATTTTCTAATTCAATCTATTGCATCAATTAATTTTTTATTTATAATTTTATTAAAAATAATATTAATAAATTTTGAATTTAATAATATTATTTCTATTATAATAAACTCAACTATATTAATAAAAATAGGATCTGTACCATTTCATTTTTGATTTCCCAATATTATAGAAGGATTATCTTGATTAAATTGTTTTATTTTAATAACGTGACAAAAAATTACCCCCATAATTTTATTATCTTATTATTTTAATAAAAATTTTCTTATTATAATCTTAATTTTAAATGTTATTATTGGAGCTATTGGAGGTCTTAATCAAACCTCTTTACGAAAATTATTAGCTTTTTCATCTATTAATAATTTAGGATGAATACTATCATCAATTATAATTAGTGAAGTTCTTTGATTATATTATTTTAGTTTTTATAGTTTTTTAATTAGAATTATATGTAGTATATTTTATATATTTAACGTATTCTTTATTAATCAATTATTTATTATAAATATAAATAATATAATTAAAATTTCATTATTAATAAATTTTCTTTCACTAGGAGGATTACCCCCATTTATTGGATTTTTTCCTAAATGAATAGTAATTAATTATTTAATATATAATAAATTTTTCATTTTAACATTTATTTTTGTTATAATAAGATTAATTATATTATTATATTATATTCGAATTATTTATTCAGCTTTAATATTTAATTATTTAAAATTAAAATGATTTAAAATTAATGTAAAAAATAAATCTCTTTTTTTTATTAATTTATTAAGAATAATTTCTTTATTAGGTATAAT
>CP149065.1:5667500-5855178 GCA_038024825.1 Polylopha cassiicola | reverse complement strand
GGCCTGACACAGCACAAGCACAACCCACAACCTGGCCCTGGCACAACCTTCTGGCCTGGCCTGGCCTGGCCTGGCCTGGCCTGGCCTGGCCTGGCCTGGCCTGGCCTGGCCTGGCCTGACACAGCCTGGCCTGGCCTGGCCTGGCCTGGCCTGGCCTGGCCTGGCCTGGCCTGGCCTGGCCTGGCACAGCACAGCACAGCACAGCACAGCACAGCCTGGCCTGGCCTGGCCTGGCCTGGCACAGCCTGGCACAGCCTGGCCTGGCCTGGCACAGCACAGCACAGCCTGGCCTGGCACAGCACAGCACAGCACAGCACAGCACAGCACAGCACAGCACAGCACAGCACAGCACAGCCTGGCCTGGCACAGCACAGCACAGCACAGCACAGCACAGCACAGCACAGCACAGCACAGCACAGCCTGGCCTGGCACAGCACAGCCTGGCCTGGCACAGCACAGCACAGCACAGCACAGCCTGGCACAGCACAGCACAGCACAGCACAGCACAGCACAGCACAGCCTGGCACAGCACAGCACAGCACAGCACAGCACAGCACAGCACAGACACAGCACAGCACAGCACAGCACAGCACAGCCTGGCCTGGCACAGCACAGCACAGCACAGCACAGCACAGCACAGCACAGCACAGCACAGCACAGCACAGCACAGCACAGCACAGCACAGCACAGCACAGCACAGCACAGCACAGCACAGCACAGCACAGCACAGCACAGCACAGCACAGCACAGCCTGGCACAGCACAGCACAGCACAGCACAGCACAGCACAGCACAGCACAGCACAGCACAGCACAGCACAGCACAGCACAGCACAGCACAGCACAGCACAGCACAGCACAGCACAGCACAGCACAGCACAGCACAGCACAGCACAGCACAGCACAGCACAGCACAGCACAGCACAGCACAGCACAGCACAGCACAGCACAGCACAGCACAGCACAGCACAGCCTGGCACAGCACAGCACAGCACAGCACAGCACAGCACAGCACAGCACAGCACAGCACAGCCTGGCACAGCACAGCACAGCACAGCACAGCACAGCACAGCACAGCACAGCACAGCACAGCACAGCACAGCACAGCTGCACAACACAGCACAGCACAGCCTGGCCTGGCCTGGCCTGGCCTGGCCTGGCCTGGCCTGGCCTGGCCTGGCCTGGCCTGGCCTGGCCTGGCCTGGCCTGGCCTGGCCTGGCCTGGCACAGCCTGGCCTGGCCTGGCCTGGCCTGGCCTGGCCTGGCCTGGCCTGGCCTGGCCTGGCCTGGCCTGGCCTGGCCTGGCCTGGCCTGGCCTGGCCTGGCCTGGCCTGGCCTGGCCTGGCCTGGCCTGACACAGCCTGGCCTGGCCTGGCACAGCACAGCACAGCACAGCACAACTGGCCTGACACAGCACAGCACAGCACAGCACAGCACAGCCTGGCACAGCACAGCCTGGCCTGGCCTGGCCTGGCACAGCACAGCACAGCCTGGCCTGGCACAGCACTGGCCTGGCCTGGCACAGCACAGCACAGCCTGGCACAGCACAGCACAGCCTGGCCTGGCCTGGCACAGCACAGCCTGGCCTGGCCTGGCCTGACACAGCACAGCACAGCACAGCACAGCACAGCACAGCACAGCACAGCACAGCACAGCACAGCACAGCACAGCACAGCACAGCACAGCACAGCACAGCACAGCCTGACACAGCACAGCACAGCACAGCACAGCACAGCACAGCACAGCACAGCACAGCACAGCACAGCACAGCCTGGCACAGCACAGCACAGCCTGGCACAGCACAGCACAGCACAGCACAGCACAGCACAGCACAGCACAGCACAGCACAGCACAGCACAGCACAGCACAGCACAGCACAGCACAGCACAGCACAGCACAGCACAGCACAGCACAGCACAGCACAGCACAGCCTGGCACAGCACAGCACAGCACAGCACAGCACAGCACAGCACAGCACAGCACAGCACAGCACAGCACAGCACAGCACAGCACAGCACAGCACAGCACAGCACAGCACAGCACAGCACAGCACAGCACAGCACAGCACAGCACAGCACAGCACAGCACAGCACAGCACAGCACAGCACAGCACAGCACAGCACTGGCCTGGCACAGCACAGCACAGCACAGCACAGCACAGCACAGCACAGCACAGCACAGCCTGGCACAGCACAGCACAGCACAGCACAGCACAGCACAGCACAGCACAGCACAGCACAGCACAGCACAGCACAGCACAGCCTGGCCTGGCACAGCACAGCACAGCACAGCACAGCACAGCACAGCACAGCACAGCACAGCACAGCCTGGCTGGCACAGCACAGCACAGCACAGCACAGCACAGCCTGACACAGCACAGCCTGGCCTGGCCTGGCCTGGCCTGGCCTGGCCTGGCCTGGCCTGGCCTGGCCTGGCCTGGCCTGGCCTGGCCTGGCCTGGCCTGGCCTGGCCTGGCACAGCCTGGCCTGGCCTGGCCTGGCCTGGCACAGCCTGGCCTGGCCTGACAGCACAGCACAGCACAGCCTGGCCTGGCCTGGCCTGAGCACAGCCTGGCACAGCCTGGCCTGGCCTGGCACAGCACAGCCTGGCCTGGCACAGCCTGGCCTGGCCTGGCCTGGCACAGCACAGCCTGGCCTGGCACAGCACAGCACAGCACAGCACAGCACAGCACAGCACAGCACAGCACAGCCTGGCACAGCACAGCACAGCACAGCCTGACACAGCACAGCACAGCACAGCACAGCACAGCACAGCCTGGCACAGCACAGCACAGCCTGGCCTGGCACAGCACAGCACAGCACAGCACAGCACAGCACAGCACAGCACAGCACAGCACAGCACAGCACAGCACAGCACAGCACAGCACAGCACAGCACAGCACAGCACAGCACAGCACAGCACAGCACAGCACAGCACAGCACAGCACAGCACAGCACAGCACAGCACAGCACAGCACAGCACAGCACAGCACAGCACAGCACAGCACAGCACAGCACAGCCTGGCACAGCACAGCACAGCACAGCACAGCACAGCACAGCACAGCACAGCACAGCACAGCACAGCACAGCACAGCACAGCACAGCACAGCACAGCACAGCACAGCACAGCACAGCACAGCACAGCACAGCACAGCACAGCACAGCACAGCACAGCACAGCACAGCACAGCACAGCACAGCACAGCACAGCACAGCACAGCACAGCACAGCCTGGCACAGCACAGCACAGCACAGCACAGCACAGCACAGCACAGCACAGCACAGCACAGCACAGCACAGCACAGCACAGCACAGCACAGCACAGCACAGCACCTGGCACAGCACAGCACAGCACAGCACAGCACAGCACAGCACAGCACAGCACAGCACAGCACAGCACAGCACAGCACAGCACAGCACAGCACAGCACAGCACAGCCTGGCACAGCACAGCACAGCACAGCACAGCACAGCACAGCACAGCACAGCACAGCACAGCACAGCACAGCACAGCACAGCCTGGCCTGGCCTGGCACAGCACAGCCTGGCCTGGCCTGGCCTGGCCTGGCACAGCACAGCACAGCCTGGCCTGGCACAGCCTGGCCTGGCACAGCCTGGCCTGACACAGCCTGGCACAGCCTGGCCTGGCACAGCACAGCACAGCACAGCACAGCACAGCACAGCACAGCCTGGCACAGCACAGCACAGCACAGCCTGGCCTGACACAGCACAGCACAGCACAGCACAGCACAGCACAGCACAGCACAGCACAGCACAGCACAGCACAGCACAGCACAGCACAGCACAGCACAGCACAGCACAGCCTGGCACAGCACAGCACAGCACAGCACAGCACAGCACAGCACAGCACAGCACAGCACAGCACAGCACAGCACAGCACAGCACAGCACAGCACAGCACAGCACAGCACAGCCTGGCCTGGCCTGGCACAGCACAGCACAGCCTGGCCTGGCCTGGCACAGCACAGCACAGCACAGCACAGCACAGCACAGCACAGCACAGCACAGCACAGCACAGCACAGCACAGCACAGCACAGCACAGCACAGCACAGCACAGCACAGCACAGCACAGCACAGCACAGCACAGCACAGCACAGCACAGCACAGCACAGCACAGCACAGCACAGCACAGCACAGCACAGCACAGCACAGCACAGCACAGCACAGCACAGCACAGCACAGCACAGCACAGCACAGCACAGCACAGCACAGCACAGCACAGCACAGCACAGCACAGCACAGCACAGCACAGCACAGCACAGCACAGCACAGCACAGCACAGCACAGCACAGCACAGCACAGCACAGCACAGCACAGCACAGCACAGCACAGCACAGCACAGCACAGCACAGCACAGCACAGCACAGCACAGCACAGCACAGCACAGCACAGCACAGCACAGCACAGCACAGCACAGCACAGCACAGCACAGCACAGCACAGCACAGCACAGCACAGCACAGCACAGCACAGCACAGCACAGCACAGCACAGCACAGCACAGCACAGCACAGCACAGCACAGCACAGCACAGCACAGCACAGCACAGCACAGCACAGCACAGCACAGCACAGCACAGCACAGCACAGCACAGCACAGCACAGCACAGCACAGCACAGCACAGCACAGCACAGCACAGCACAGCACAGCCTGGCCTGGCCTGGCCTGGCCTGGCCTGGCCTGGCCTGGCCTGGCCTGGCCTGGCCTGGCCTGGCCTGGCCTGGCCTGGCCTGGCCTGGCCTGGCCTGGCCTGGCCTGGCCTGGCCTGGCCTGGCCTGGCCTGGCCTGGCCTGGCCTGGCCTGGCCTGGCCTGGCCTGGCCTGGCCTGGCCTGGCCTGGCCTGACACAGCCTGGCCTGGCCTGGCCTGACACAGCACAGCACAGCACAGCCTGGCCTGGCCTGGCCTGGCCTGGCACAGGCCTGGCCTGGCCTGGCCTGGCCTGGCCTGGCCTGGCCTGGCACAGCACAGCACTGGCACAGCAGCCTGGCCTGGCCTGGCCTGGCACAGCACAGCCTGGCCTGGCACAGCACAGCCTGGCCTGGCCTGGCCTGGCCTGGCCTGGCACAGCACAGCACAGCACAGCCTGGCCTGGCACAGCACAGCACAGCACAGCACAGCACAGCACAGCACAGCACAGCACAGCACAGCACAGCACAGCACAGCACAGCACAGCACAGCACAGCACAGCACAGCACAGCACAGCACAGCCTGGCCTGGCACAGCACAGCACAGCACAGCACAGCACAGCACAGCACAGCACAGCACAGCACAGCACAGCACAGCACAGCACAGCACAGCACAGCACAGCACAGCACAGCACAGCACAGCACAGCACAGCACAGCACAGCACAGCACAGCACAGCACAGCACAGCACAGCACAGCACAGCACAGCACAGCACAGCACAGCACAGCACAGCACAGCACAGCACAGCACAGCACAGCACAGCACAGCACAGCACAGCACAGCACAGCACAGCACAGCACAGCACAGCACAGCACAGCACAGCACAGCACAGCACAGCACAGCACAGCACAGCACAGCACAGCACAGCACAGCACAGCACAGCACAGCACAGCACAGCACAGCACAGCACAGCACAGCACAGCACAGCACAGCACAGCACAGCACAGCACAGCACAGCACAGCACAGCACAGCACAGCACAGCACAGCACAGCACAGCACAGCACAGCACAGCACAGCACAGCACAACTGGCCTGGCCTGGCCTGGCCTGGCCTGGCCTGGCCTGGCCTGGCCTGGCCTGGCCTGGCCTGGCAGCCTGGCCTGGCCTGGCCTGGCCTGGCCTGGCCTGGCCTGGCCTGGCCTGGCCTGGCCTGGCCTGGCCTGGCCTGGCCTGGCACAGCACTGGCCTGGCCTGGCCTGGCCTGGCCTGGCCTGGCACAGCACAGCACAGCCTGGCCTGGCCTGGCCTGGCCTGGCACAGCACAGCACAGCACAGCCTGGCCTGCACAGCCTGGCCTGGCCTGGCCTGGCACAGCACAGCACAGCACAGCACAGCCTGGCCTGCACAGCACAGCACAGCACAGCACAGCCTGGCACTGGCCTGGCCTGGCACAGCACAGCACAGCACAGCCTGGCACAGCACAGCACAGCACAGCCTGCACAGCACAGCACAGCCTGGCCTGGCACAGCACAGCACAGCACAGCACAGCACAGCACAGCACAGCACAGCACAGCACAGCACAGCACAGCACAGCACAACTGGCCTGGCACACACAACACAGCACAACACAGCACAACACAGCACAACCTACAACACAACACAACCTAACCTAACCTAACCTAACCTAACCTAACCTTTTTTTTTTTTTGACGGAGTGGAAATGCATTTACGCATACCCCCTGGCCCTCTGCCGTGTGGGGGTTATGTGGGACTCACCCGGTTTCCCGGTCATACCCACTAAAACCACTCCGGCGTGTCCGACACTGCCGTTAGTGGGGACGCCACGGGATATGCCATAAGCCACCGCGACGACCCCCGGCAAGCCCGCTAGCGGGCACCCGCACAAAAAGGAGGGGGGGAAAGAGAGCCTACACGCTTAGCCCCTCCCCTTACCCAACCTCGTGGATTTTTTATAGAGGTTTTCTCCTCGCGGCCCCCACCCCGAGGGGTAGCGGCCCTCGCTCCAAACTCTGTGAGTAAGGGTTGCGAGTTGGCCGACGACCTGCCGAAACAAGCCGCCGCCCAGGCAGAGCACCCCGAAGGGCACACCCGCAGAACAGGCTCGCCCTGAAAAGGGCAAGCCTGGCCCTCCAGGCAGGCCCATTGCTGGGCCCGCCGTGTGACTGCCTATGGCGCTGCCCTCACTTTGGACCTGTCCGGTGTGGGAAACCCTGCCGGCATAGCTCCGAAAGATCACTGGGCAACGACAAGTAGGCAGCTGCACACTTCCCCCCCCTGGTCTCATCCACAGTGCCCTCTAGAAAGAGGGACACGCGGAGAGACACCCCCGTGTCGGGTTATTAGCCATCGGCCAACAATATCTCTAAAGAGAAATTGTTGACCGATGCCCAGGGTGCACCGGCCCAAGTACTGCTCTTCCCCCCGCACCTCCAATTGCGTAAGGGGAACCGCAGCTCCAAGGCACACGAGGAGGTAACCCGACATAGCACCCCAACCTAACCTAACCTAACCTAACCTAACCTAACCTAACCTAACCTAACCTAACCTAACCTAACCTAACCTAACCTAACCTAACCTAACCTAACCTAACCTAACCTAACCTAACCTAACCTAACCTAACCTAACCTAACCTAACCTAACCTAACCTAACCTAACCTAACCTAACCTAACCTAACCTAACCTAACCTAACCTAACCTAACCTAACCTAACCTAACCTAACCTAACCTAACCTAACCTAACCTAACCTAACCTAACCTAACCTAACCTAACCTAACCTAACCTAACCTAACCTAACCTAACCTAACCTAACCTAACCTAACCTAACCTAACCTAACCTAACCTAACCTAACCTAACCTAACCTAACCTAACCTAACCTAACCTTTTTTTTTTTTTTGACGGAGTGGAAATGCATTTACGCATACCCCCTGGCCCTCTGCCGTGTGGGGGTTATGTGGGACTCACCCGGTTTCCCGGTCATACCCACTAAAACCACTCCGACGTGTCCGTCACTGCCGTTAGTGGGGACGCCACGGGATATGCCATAAGCCACCGCGACGACCCCCGGCAAGCCCGCTAGCGGGCACCCGCACAAAAAAGGAGGGGGGGAAAGAGAGCCAGACACGCTTAGCCCCTCCCCTTACCCAACCTCGTGGATTTTTTATAGAGGTTTTCTCCTCGCAGCCCCCACCCCGAAGGGTAGCGGCCCTCGCTCCAAACTCTACGAGTAAGGGTTACGAGTTGGCCGACGACCTGCCGAAACAAGCCGCCGCCCAGGCAGAGCACCCCGAAGGGCGCACCCGCAGAACAGGCTCGCCCTGAAAAGGGCAAGCCTGGCCCTCCAGGCAGGCCCATTGCTGGGCCCGCCGTGTGACTGCCTATGACCGCTGCCCTCACTTTGGACCTGTCCGGTGTGGGAAACCCTGCCGGCATAGCTCCGAAAGATCACTGGGCAACGACAAGTAGGCAGCACACTTCCCCCCCTGGTCTCATCCACAGTGCCCTCTAGAAAGAGGGACACGCGGAGAGACACCCCCGTGTCGGGTTATTAGCCATCGGCCAACAATATCTCTAAAATAGAAATTGTTGACCGATGCCCAGGGTGCACCGGCCCAAGTACTGCTCTTCCCCCCGCACCTCCAATTGCGTAAGGGGAACCGCAGCACCAGGGCACACGAGGAGGTTACCCGACATAGCACCCCAACCTAACCTAACCTAACCTAACCTAACCTAACCTAACCTAACCTAACCTAACCTAACCTAACCTAACCTAACCTAACCTAACCTAACCTAACCTAACCTAACCTAACCTAACCTAACCTAACCTAACCTAACCTAACCTAACCTAACCTAACCTAACCTAACCTAACCTAACCTAACCTAACCTAACCTAACCTAACCTAACCTAACCTAACCTAACCTAACCTAACCTAACCTAACCTAACCTAACCTAACCTAACCTAACCTAACCTAACCTAACCTAACCTAACCTAACCTAACCTAACCTAACCTAACCTAACCTAACCTAACCTAACCTTTTTTTTTTTTTTTTTTTTTTTTTTTGACGGAGTGGAAAATGCTTTACGCATCCCCCAGGCCTGGGGCGACCTGGGGGTATGTGGGACTCTCCCGGGCTAGTCCCGGGCCTACCCACTAAAAACCACTCCGGCGTTTCCCGCACTGCCGTTAAGGGGACGCATGGGATCTAGCGAATTTCACCATGACGTCCCCCGGCCGCCCCGGTCTATCTCACCGGGGCTCCCGCGCCATGGGGGGGCAAGTCGGTACGCTCGACTCGCCCCCCAGACGAAGGCCGTCAGAGGGTCCCCAACCCTCCGGCCTTACAGGGGAATCTGGCGGTTCGCGGCGAGATACCGCGAACGCCTAACTCCCCTTCGTCTGCGCCTGAGCGGGAGCGCATCTGCTGCATCCTCGCGCTCCCGCTCCGCGGCCTCCTTCTGGGACATGACGGTCTCGCAGAAGGAGGCCACCGCCTCCCACCCCCTGTCGCTGCACAGCATTCCGGCGACGATGCTGTGCAGCGAGAGGTCCTCCCTCCCGAGGGCGAGCCTCAGGGTGCGGCGATCTTCCGCCCAGCAACTACACTCTTCCACGGTGTGCTGGGCGGTGTCGTCGGGATCGCCGCACTCGTGGCATCCGGGGCCGAGCTCCCTCCCGATGCGGTGCAGGTAATGACCGAAGCAGCCATGCCCGGTCAATACCTGCACCATGCGGTAGCTCAAGGCCCCGCGCCCTCTCTCCAACCAGCGGTCGAACGACGGGAGGATGGCCCCTATGGTTCGGGTTCCATAGAGGGAATCCCCCAGGTCGTTCTTCCACCGGTCCCTCAACCTGTCGACGGCCAACCGGCGCGCTCTTTCCACCTCTTCCGGGCCCAGACTCTCCCCTAGAGTCCGGGCCTCTATCCTCCTTTGGTGCCTCTCCGCCAACACCTGGGCATCCAACTCCCAGGGAGGGGTGGCGGCGAGGAGGCACGCGGCCGCATGTGAGACGGTGGTGTACGCCCTGCAGATGCGCAGAGCCACCACCCTCTGCGGCCGCCGGAGCTGCGCTCGGTTGGCCGCCGACAGGCGGTCGGCCCAAATTGGGGCCCCGTACAAGGCCATGCTCCTCACCACATTGGCGAAGAGCCGGCGGCACGGGGCGTTTGGGCCGCCCACGTTGGGCAGCAGACGGCTGAGTGCCGCCGCTGCACCAACGACCCGGGGAGCAAGTCGCCGGAAATGCTCCCCGAAGTCCCACCTGCGGTCCAGGATGAGCCCAAGATATTTGATGTGGGGCTCAACCCGGACCGCTTCCCCCTCCACAGGGATGGTGAGGCCCGCTCGCACTCGCCATCCCCTCCCCCCGAAGACGACGGCCTCAGTCTTCGGGAGGGCCACTCTTAGCCCGAGGAGACCAATGCGTGCGACGGTGAGCTCTGTGGCCACCGCCGCCCGCCTGAGGGTCTCCCCGAGCTTCGCGCCCCGCACAGCCACCATCGTGTCGTCAGCGTAACAGATGGTGACCATGCGGGGGAGCTGCACCCCCCTTATGGCCCAGTCGTAGCCGAGGTTCCACAGAAGGGGTCCGAGGACGGACCCTTGTGGAACCCCGCAGGCCATGGGGCGCAGCTTTCGGCCGTCCCGATCGTCGTAGAGCACTACCCGGTCCTGCAGGTAGTGCCCTACAACCCTCCTCAGGTAGGGAGGCACTCCGTGGTATCTGAGTGCCTCCCTCACCACCCCGTAGGGGAGAGTGCCGAATGCGTTGGCGATGTCCAGAGACACCGCCACGACACCCTCCCCCCTTTCCGCCGCCTGGACGCTGTACTCCCTTAGCTGAGCTACAGCGTCCAGCGTGGACCGCCCCTCCCGGAACCCGAACTGGTTGTCAGCCAAGTCCGGGCCCGTTTCCTTGAGGTGATGCTGGATCCTTGAGGCCAGGATTCTCTCAAAGACCTTCCCGGCCTCGTCCAGCATCACCAAGGGGCGGTACCCCGAAGGAGAGTCCGGCGGCCGACTCTCCTTCCGCAGGAGGACCAGCCTCCCCCTCTTCCAGCACCCCGGAAAGCGCCCCTCCTTGAGACAGTCCTCAAGGAGGAGTTTGAAGCGGTCTCCGAGGTGCTTCAGTGCCAGGTGCAGGACCTTGCCTGGCACTCCGTCCGGGCCCGGAGCCTTTCTCCAGGCCCGGAGCCTCTCCACAGCCCTCTCCATCTCGCCGTCCGTGAGCGGCGGGACGACGGAATCGAGAGGGCTCCCCTCCTCCTCAGGGAGCGCCATTACCGGCGGGACGAAGTCCCCCGCCGGTGGGAAGAGGCCCTCGACGACCCTCTGGAGGAGTTCCGGCGACATCGAGTCCGTTGGGGGGGCGCACTTTAGCTTGCTACGTACAAGCTTGTACGGACGCCCCCACGGATCTCGATCCAGCGTCGCCAGGAACTCCTCGCGCGCCTCGTCCTTCCTCCGCGCGATGGCCGTCTTGAGGGCCTCTATGGCCTCCCTGAGCTCCCGGTGGAGGAGCTCCTCCTCCTCGGCGGTGTGCCTCCTCCTCCTGCAGTGCGTGTATCGGCGGCGGGCTGCGTTACTGGTGGTGCGGAGGGCAGCAATCTCCGCTGTCCACCAGTAAACTTGCCGCCTAGCGGGCATCCTCCTCACTCGAGGCATGCCCGCGTCACACACCGCAGTGAGGGACTCCTCGAAGCACACCGCCCGCTCCTCCACTCCCAAGGTGGTCGCCGGGGAGGCGCACCATGCCTCCACTATGGCCGCCTCCTCCGCCTGGTCCCGATCCAGGCGGGTCAGCGCCCACCTCGGGAACCGGGTCCTCGCCCGCCCCCTCCCGGGTGGCGATGGGCGTGGGGAGACCCTCATCCGTATATAACGATGATCGGAGAGGGTCTCCTCGTCCTCCAGGACGCGCCAGTCCCGGACGCGCGCAGCAATGGCGGGGGTCGCGAACGTGATGTCCACGATGGATCCCCCCTGCCTGCGTACGCACGTCTCGGCGCGGCCCTGGTTTAGGACAACCAGGCCCATCGCCACCGTCCAGTCGAGCAGGACCGCCCCCTTTGGGTCGGTGCTGGGGGATCCCCAAGCCACGCATTTGGCATTGAGGTCCCCGAGCACCATTAATGGCCCAGGGGCGATCCTCCCGACCAGAGTCCCCAGCCTCTGGAGGAAGACCTCGAAGGCCCGCAGCGGCTGGTTGGGGGAGAAGTAAACTCCGATGAGTGTTACCTCCCCCACCTTTGCCGCCGCATAGCCCGGGCCCTTCTCCACTTCCTCGAGAGGGGGGGACTCCCCACCTGTGGGCACCACCAGTGCTGCTGTCCCGTCCGAGGCCCCAACCCAGTTGGGCTGGGGCGGCACCGCGTACGGCTCTGATATGACGCCAACGCCAACCCCCCACTCGGCCATGACCTGTATGAACAGGTCCTGGGCGCGAGCGGAGTGGTTGGCGTTGGCTTGCAGTACCTCGACGGGCTTAGGAGGGCCTCTTAGCATTCCATGCGTGAAGGGCCCTCCGTGGCAGCACTGGCGATGCCGGCCGTTCTGGCGGCACCGACGCCGGCAGCACCTCTGCTTGGTGCGTTGGAGGGGGCACTGCTCCCTCTGGCCTTGGGGGGGGAACACTTGTCGCCCCCCATGCTGTGGCCAGAAGGCCTTCCCGCCTGATGGCAGACTGCGCAGTACGGCGTCTCCTGGCAGTCCGCCATTTTGTGCCCCTCTCTGCTGCACCTAAAGCAGAGGTGCCCCCTCTCTATCGGCGACGGACAGGTCGGCCGGGTGTGGCCGATGCCCAGGCACTTAAAGCAGCGGAGTGGCTCCGGGTCCAGCGCCTGGAACCGGGCCACCGACCACCCTATGCATACCCGGTCAGCAGCCAGCAGCTCGTTAGCCGCTCTGACCGGGCATGTGATGAGAGCCGATCCGGAGCCGCCGAAACCCCTGCGGATATTGCCCACCTTCACCTGTTCAGGTGGGCAACCCCCCTTTAGCGCGCAGGCGTTAGCCACCAGCTCCGGGGTGGCAGCTTCATCCAGCCCCGTGATGCGGAGCCGAGCCGTCTTCACGGGGCAGTAGACTTTGGCCTCGCCGCCGATCACCCTCTCGAGCCGGGCGCAGAGGTCCTCGGCGGCGCGACCACTGTCCGCCCCGGGCACCTCCAAAATGCGGGCTCCATCCACCGTCCTTCTTATCCGGAGGTGGTTGATTCCCACCTCCTCAAGCTTGAAGGCGGTGGAGGCCTTCGTCATTATGGAGGCGTAGGTCGCCTCCGCTCCGGGGTTCAGGGCCACAACAACGGCCGCCGTCTTCGGCACCGGGATCTTCTTTGTTCTCGGTGCCGGAACCGGCGGCCTGGGCTTTGTAGCCTGCGCCGCTGGAGGAGAGGCCTTCGCCTTCCTCTTCTTTCTCCCAACCACCTCGCTCCAGGAGGACTGGGCGGGGTTGGTTGGGGGGGACGCCTCATGGTGGGGTACATGAGGCGCCGACGAAGGGCCTGGTTGAGGCCCGGAGGTGGCCTTCCTCCGGCGCGGTGCCGGTACCGGCGCTGGCCTTGCCGGGGGGGCTAGGGTGCTCCCCGTGGTGGCCTTTTGCCCAGGGGCCACCGTCTTGGCCCCACGGGGGGGCTTAGTCGGGGCCGGTTTGGGCCCCTTCGGCGCCGGCGCAGGGTCTCGGGGGGACGAGTCCCTGGGGTGTTCGGCCTCTGCGGCCCTCCTCTTATCGGCCGCCAGTGGCGGACGGAGGACTGGAGCCGGCGGGAGGAGGCTCTTCACCTCATCTAGGCGGGCATTCACCATCCCGCCCAAAGAGATGAAGAGGCCCCTGGTGAGCTCCTCCTTAAATGCGGCCAACGTATCCGCCACCGCCGACATGACCTGGCCCGCCAGGTCTCCCTGTCCAGGGTTCGGAGAGGTCTTCCTCTCCGAAAAGGCCTGGCGGAGCGCCTTAGTCTCAGCGCGTGCGAGGGCCAGCTCTTCTCTGAGCCGCTTCTGGTCCGCTCGTAGGACCCGGAGGTCCTCGCCCTGCTCCCGGGCCTCCAGGCAGTCCATGGCCCCCATTATGGAGCGGCAGGCCTCATTGATGCGGCCCCAAACCCGTCCATTCAGGTTTCCGGATTTCCCGGCCTGAATTAGGACGGTCTGGGCCGCCTGGCGTACCGTCTCCACGGGGTCCGCAAACTCAACCTCCTGAGCCAGGACCTCCTCCACAAGGTTGGGGGTTTTGACCCCCGCTCCCCTCTCTGGGCGTTTTAAAAATGCCTTAGAAGGGGAGGTGGGGGTGTACCCCACCTCCTCATCCGCTTCAGCCTCAAAGTCGGCCAGCTCTCCTGCCTTGAGGCAGGCCTTGGCCTTTGAGAGGCCTATGTAGGCCCCTGGCGCCTTTTGGGCCTTGCCCCCGCGCTTGGCGGAGCCCACTTTGGGCTCCACCGCCGGATTTGGGTCCCTCTCGTGGGACCGCTTCTCGGCCGGCCGGCCACAGTCCTGCCCCTCTTCCATCTCCATGTCACTCAAGGAGCCATCATCGGAGTCCCCGCCCTCGGATAACCTCCGTGTACCACGCCACATTTTGCCCGAGCCCTCCGCCATCGCGGGGGGGTGTCGGACCTCAAAAATGCCCACTGGGGGCCTCAAAACGAATTTAATAAGTCAGGCGAAAAATTACGCGAGATCGCAGAACTTCTCACCAAACTCAAAAAATTCCCCAAAAAGTGGGGGGGGGAGGTACCCCACCCAAACCTAAACTAAAAGGTGGGGATAGAAGACCCCCACCAGACTTCCAAAAATCAGCCCTCTAACCCGACAAAATTCCCGCCCACGGTCGAATTAGCAATTTCAAAAATTGCTAATCGATTTCCCGTAGGCGTTGCTATAAGAATTTTGTCAGGCGCCGAAAATTTGATTTTCGGAAGCCAATAACTTTAAAACCACCCAACCGATTTTCCCGGAAAAAATTCCGGGGCACAGACCGCGCCGAGATACACCTACCACCAAAAGTTGGGGCCGGAAATCCCAGCGCAAGTGCCCGGAAAAAATTCCGGAAAATTTTTCCAATTTTATGACAAATTTGCCAAAAAATCGAAATTTCGGAGTCCAAAAAACTAGCCAAGGTCGTCAATTTAATCTATTCCAATCACAAAAAAGCACTTCAAAGTCGCGTCCGCAAAACTCCACAAAATCCCGCAGCAATACGCCCATAAACTAAAAAGCTCAAAGGCGTAACCTAACCTAACCTAACCTAACCTAACCTAACCTAACCTAACCTAACCTAACCTAACCTAACCTAACCTAACCTAACCTAACCTAACCTAACCTAACCTAACCTAACCTAACCTAACCTAACCTAACCTAACCTAACCTTTTTTTTTTTTTTTTTTTTTTTGACGGAGTGGAAATGCATTTACGCATACCCCCTAGCCCTCTGCCGTGTGGGGGTTATGTGGGACTCACCCGGTTTCCCGGTCATACCCACTAAAACCACTCCGGCGTGTCCGTCACTGCCGTTAGTGGGGACGCCACGGGATATGCCATAAGCCACCGCGACGACCCCCGGCAAGCCCGCTAGCGGGCACCCGCACAAAAAGGAGGGGGGGAAAGAGAGCCTACACGCTTAGCCCCTCCCCTTACCCAACCTCGTGGATTTTTTATAGAGGTTTTCTCCTCGCGGCCCCCACCCCGAGGGGTAGCGGCCCTCGCTCCAAACTCTGTGAGTAAGGGTTGCGAGTTGGCCGACGACCTGCCGAAACAAGCCGCCGCCCAGGCAGAGCACCCCGAAGGGCGCACCCGCAGAACAGGCTCGCCCTGAAAAGGGCAGGCCTGGCCCTCCAGGCAGGCCCATTGCTGGGCCCGCTGTGTGACTGCCTATGACCACTGCCCTCACTTTGGACCTGTCCGGTGTGGGAAACCCTGCCGGCATAGCTCCGAAAGATCACTGGGCAACGACAAGTAGGCAGCACACTTCCCCCCCTGGTCTCATCCACAGTGCCCTCTAGAAAGAGGGACACGCGGAGAGACACCCCCGTGTCGGGTTATTAGCCATCGGCCAACAATATCTCTAAAATAGAAATTGTTGACCGATGCCCAGGGTGCACCGGCCCAAGTACTGCTCTTCCCCCCGCACCTCCAATTGCGTAAGGGGAACCGCAGCACCAAGGCACACGAGGAGGTTACCCGACATAGCACCCCAACCTAACCTAACCTAACCTAACCTAACCTAACCTAACCTAACCTAACCTAACCTAACCTAACCTAACCTAACCTAACCTAACCTAACCTAACCTAACCTAACCTAACCTAACCTAACCTAACCTAACCTAACCTAACCTAACCTAACCTAACCTAACCTAACCTAACCTAACCTAACCTAACCTAACCTAACCTAACCTAACCTAACCTAACCTAACCTAACCTAACCTAACCTAACCTAACCTAACCTAACCTAACCTAACCTAACCTAACCTAACCTAACCTAACCTAACCTAACCTAACCTAACCTAACCTAACCACGTCCTTGTGACTTTAAAAAAAATCATACTCACCCAAGAGTGTGGCACGTCTAAAGATTCGTCTCGGCGAGCCCTTTCATCCCCCCCAACACCCTTCCAAATCGACTTACTAGTTTTCCCGGTTTCACCTGAAACATAAAATTTAAAAATTAATTATTTTAAAAAATTCATATCTTCCAAAATATTAATATTTTTATTACAAAATTTTCGTTTATATTCCATTACTAGCTACCCTTCAGCCTTCTGCATACTCAAAACACCGGATTTCGACAAAATTTTCGCGAAACTGTATAGTAGGAAGGGTTGCAGACGCTCTATTCCGACCAAAAACTTTTATTTCCTAAATCGATAGTACACTCAGCACTGATCAGATATAGACACTTATTGTCATATCTAACTGACTTCCTTATAATTTTAATTTTCATTTGAAACTTCATTTTGCATTAGTATAACATAATGCCGATCGAACGCTCACCGCCGCGCTCAAGGGACTTCTATCTGCGCGATAGGCCGGCCCGCCCATCCAAGTCGGAGTCGGACTCGCCAGAGCCCTCCCCCCCACCCACCCCTAAAAAACAACGCAATAGAAACAAGAAGAAGGAGCGCAAAAAGGCCTCCAGTGAGACGACTAGCCAGCCTTTAAGCCGCTCTCCCAGCTTCAGCGACAATAGCTTCGCACTGCTCGATCTTGACATTACCCGCACCATAGACCCGCAGCCTGCCCAACACTCTACTCTTCCCAACCCTATTTCATTCACCATCCCAATCACCACCACCTCATCTTTCACCTCCACTACAACCACTCTCACCAACACTGCATTCCCGCCTTTCACCCCGGATGTGACCGTGATCAAAGCTGCAACTCAGCCCTCACTGCCCTCACTGCCCTCACAGCCACTGCAGCCGTCGCCCCTCATACCGCTATCGCAGCCCTCGCCCTCGCTTTCGCAACTAACAGAAACGTCCCTCTCGCCTAACATGGCGCTCTATTATAGTCATCCAGAAAGCGAGCGCTCCCAAACTAACACCGAGAACATGGCGGACACTTTTAAATCCGTCATTCTCAACAGCGCACAGGGGATACTGGCCGCGGTGCGCATGAACAAAAGCTTGACCAAGGCCAATAGAATGGAGGTCGAGCGACTTGCCACTCAAATTCACACAGAAACCGAGAAATTCATCAACTCACTCAGAACTTCTTCACCCGACACATTCTCACGTAAAACCACCATCACCTCTGCTGCCACCACCCAAACTGAACCCGAAAAACCCACTAAATCTGACACTATTACTGAAACAATTAGAAAAACAATCAAAGAAGAGTTCGGCAAAATGAGATCCAGTGCTGCCATAGGATCGGCTCCCAACACCAAAACTTACGCCGCGGCCACCAGCCGCAACGTACAGCTCCCTACACCATCTCCGCTCCCCAATATACCTATCACCAAACCAGCCTTAATAATAACTCCTAAAACCAACGTTAAGAGCCCTGCAGAGACTTTATCGGCTTGGAGGAAAACAGTTACATTTACTGATACTAACTTCGCTCCCGTCGCCACAAAGTACGTGTCCAACAACAAGGTCCGCGTAGAGTTTGATAGTGTCGAGCAACGAGACAAAGCTCTAGACAAGACCAACTTTGTCAATGCGGAGGTCTGCGCAGAGGCGTCCAAATCGCTCAATCCAATGGTTGTCCTCAAAGGTATAACCGAGGAAACCCCGTCCGAAAAACTGGTCGAAATTATCTCTCAGCAGAATGAGGCAGTCCGAAATAGCATCGTCAGTGCTAAAGATTTCTCGCTCCATTTCAAACGCGGTAACAGAAATCCAAAACTCTATAACGCCGTCTTTCTCACCTCCCCCCGCGTATTTAAAGCAATAATAACCGCAACCAAAATCAATGTCGACCACCAACGCGTTCACGCAACCGAATACGTGCCGCTATTGCAGTGCTATAAATGCCTGCAATACGGACACACTCGGAAGAGATGTGCCGCTGAGTCCGCTCCAGTCTGCTCACATTGCGCCAGCCCCGGTCACGAATACAAACATTGCCCCCACAAGGAAGATCCCTCAAAAACCAACTGCCACAACTGCAAGACACACTTCATCAAAAACAACATTAAAAAGGGAAACACCCAACACAGCGCCACTTCCATCGAGTGCCCACGAATGTCCATGATGTACAACAATATTAAAGCAAGAATCGACTATGGCCAATAAAAACATAATTAATAAAAATAATTCCACTCCAAAAAACATCCACAAATGTCTCCAAATTAACATCGGACACGGCCGAAACGCTCACCAAGAGCTGGTCGTGTCTCTAAATAGCAATAAATACGACTTTGTTTTCATCAGTGAACCATACGTCGCAAACAACACCAAAACAATCAAACCTATCCCCGGCTACACCACATATCAGTTCCCGTCACCCAACCAGCCCATCAAAGCAGCCATCCTTGTAAAAGAAAATTCTTTCGGCACGCTTGGACAGACTAAATACTCCAACTCCAACATCTGTATTGTCCAGCTTACGGAAAGGTCTGGTGGCAGAGTGTATCTGGTGTCTGCCTATATTGAACCTCGCACAGACCCCACGAACTCACTCGAACTGCTCGAGACCTTCCTACACGACACAGCTGGTGCAACGCACATAATCGGAGGCGACTTTAACGGCTGGCATCGCCTATGGGGCTGTTCTCAGAACAACACCAGGGGGGAATTGCTCGCCGATTTGGCTATCACCAACAACCTAACGGTATGCAATATTGGAACCACCCCCACTTTCGAAACAGTTTCCCACGGCACGCTGCGCACCTCCATCGTCGACGTCACTCTCCTGGGGAACCACCCACGTCGCGGACAACACCACGTGCAAATCACGGACTGGAAAGTCGACACCAGTCTGTGCCCATCTTCTGACCACAACGCCATCACTTTTCTTCTCGACACCTCCCTCGATAAATCTGCTAGATTCAAAACTAAAGCTAAGCTATCCACCTTCCGCTACAATACCACTGGGGTAAAATGGGATCTACTTACCGATGATATCCGCGACGCTCTCGCAGACAAAATCCCTGACACAGAATACATTTCCTCTTGCACCGAAGAACAACTCGACATCGTCATTTCATACCTTACCAAATACATCCAAGATATGTGCGCAGATCTGCTTCCGGCGTCCGAAGGTCCACCCAAAGGTCCTCCCTGGTGGAACGATGATCTGGATCTGAAAAAGAAAAAAGTCATTAGAAATCACCATAAATTAAGAAAGGCTGTAAAACAAAAATTACCACTCGAAGACCTAATCAGAGAAAGAAATGAGCTAAGGAAAGCATACTCTGACGCATGCTGCTCTGCCTCGACGGAGGCATTTCGCGAATTCTGTGAAAGACAAAAGAAGGAGGATGTGTGGTCGGTAACGAATCGAATCATGCGAACCCGGCCTATCACACAGCCCCCTTCCACACTTCTCCTACAAGACGGCTCATACACGAATAGCAGCGCGGACTCAGCCGAGGCACTCTTGCGCATCTTCTATCCTGACGACGACGCAAGTCGAGATACCCCAGAACAGCTCTCTATCAGAAGGCAGGTCGTCGATCCGCCTTCTACACAGGACGAACCTCCGTTTACTAACACGGAGGTCCTTGAAACACTTAACACTATAAGCCACAAAAAAGCGCCTGGCGCCGACCATCTTACTTCTGACATCTGTCTTCAGGTTGCTAAACTTTTTCCCGACACCATCACCGGTATCATGAACCGCTGTTTGCAGCTTCAATATTTTCCCGACACCTGGAAGATTACCACCACGAAGATCATACCTAAACCCGATAAGGACGATTATTCCAAAGCAGCCTCCTTCCGACCTATCGGACTGGTAAAGGTATTCGGTAAGCTCCTTGAAAAATTGATCATCAACCGCCTTGTCTACCACATGAACAGCAATAACACCGTTATTCCGACACAGTTCGGCTTCCGCCTTCAAACCAATACCATATGCGCCATCCATCATGCAACAGACATCATCAAAAGAGCTATTCATAAAGGTGACCAAGTCCTCGCGGTGTCACTAGACATTCGAGCCGCCTTCGATAATGCCTGGTGGCCCGCCATCTTCCGGAGACTTCAACATATCAGGTGCCCGAAAAACATCTATCAAATCCTCCAAAGCTACGTCACCGACCGATCAGTCATGCTAGCGTTCTCGGACTGCTGCCTGGAGAAATCAATGACCAGAGGCTGCATACAGGGCTCCGTCGTGGGTCCGGTGCTATGGAACCTGATCCTCGACGAGCTTCTGGAAACAACCATGCCAGCAGGCTGCCACCTTCAAGCGTACGCAGATGACGTCCTACTAATAGCGCATTCCAAGTCTCCCGATGAACTGGAGCGTATTACCAACGAAGCCATCAAAACTATTAACTCCTGGGGCAATAGAGTCAAACTATCTTTCGGACTAGACAAAACCCAAACAATCGCTTTCACTCGCAAAGCAACTAAAATCAAAATACTCATGGACAATACTCAAATTCATTTCGTTAACCAAATTAAATATCTAGGAGTTATAATAGACAACAGATTCAAATTCATCACACATTCAGAACATATAATAGACAAAGCAAAGAAACTCTTATACAAATTACAGAACTTCATAAGACCCACGTGGGGCGTCCATCCAGAGAACATACGCACCATTTACAGACAAGTCATCGAGCCCATAGTGACATATGCGTCGTCCGTATGGGTCAACGCACTACAATTTAAATGTGTAAACTCCAAACTTCTTTCCCTTCAACGACTTTTTGCCATCAAAATCATACATGCCTTCCGCACAGTGAGCACCCCACTCTCTATTTCGCTGGCTCAACTCACTCCTTTACCATCCAGGGTGAAGTACTTTGCCGACGTCGAGATCACGAGAATTCGCGGCCAATCCACCTTTCTCCCTAGAGATCTCCCAATCGAAGCTCCCGTGCCACCTTCTTCCCTTCTTCACCCCGCACTCCGCATCACAATTCCGTATAAAGAAATACACAATATTTCTGAGCTCAATGAAATCATATCAAATCACGATCCTAACGCCTGGCAAGCCTACACAGACGGAAGCAGACTAGACAACAAAGTTGGGTCTGCTTTCGTCATAATCAAGCCTAACGGAACTATCATCACCACAAACTAAAACTGCACGACTGTTGCTCTGTCTTCCAGTCGGAGCTATTGGCCATCTTAAAATGCATAGAACATGCTACTAAAACTAAATGCCCTCCATCCACTCTTTTAATTTTCACTGACAGTAGATCCGGTTTAGACGAAATTTCAAATCCAACTTCATATAATCCACTCGTTAACGGAATACATAAAATAATTAACAGTTTCAGCGAAATTACACGAATATCATTGCACTGGGTGAAAGCCCACTGCGGTATTACCGGCAACGAACTGGCTGACCAAGCGGCGAAGTCTGCAGTCAACCTTCACAAAACTCCTGACTTCACATCTATTCCCATCAGCCACATCAAATACTACAACAAAACTAAATCCCTTAAGGACGCCAGCGACCTATACAATAACCCGAACAACTGCTCATACACAAAAACACTATTCCCTACACACGAAGAACTCACCAAATACCTCCAAACCAACACACTAACTTTCACATTAACACAATTCCTCAGCAACCACGGATACCACAAGGAATACTTGTTCCGTTTTAAAATCACCACCGATGACCATTGTCCTTGTTCAAGCAATAACACAACCCAATCTCTAACTCACCTTCTACACGACTGTCCTCGCTTTGCAAAAGCGAGATACGACCACATATCCACCTGTCACTCCCTAAACATCGACCCCAAAAACTTCAAAGAAGTCATCTCGAAAGAGACCACTAACACATCCCTCCATAAACTGATAAAAATTATAATCTTGAACTTGAAAGCCTATAATGGCACGTAATCATCGCAACACTTATAAATCACATTCCATTTTCCCTAATCGCCCATGGGGCGAACGGGCGACGATCTTGTGGCAGGCGCCGGTTCGCACCATGGGCTGGACACTATTTTTATCTTCACTTTCATTCTCTCATTCTTGCCTGCTGGGCGGGCGGGCGGAGGCCGAGAAATTCCTCGGAATCCGCCGGCCCGCCCAGCAGGCATTCACTTTCATCCATCCTCTCCCTACATACCTCTCATTTCCCTTACACTCCCAACACACCTAGGTACACTCTACAACAAACACAACACAAACAACAACCACTCTTTTTCTCAAACCCTTTCATCCTTCACCAATCCTACACCACACTGTTGGACACAAAGCGTATTCCGATAGCGCCGCGTGTTCAACGTATCACACTCTACAAGGGGGGAGGTTTTAGTCCGTAGGCTACTGGGCACCATTCCCAGTAGAGTCGGGCATGCTGTCAGGAACGGTCCTGGCAGTATACATGAGTATTTCCTCCTCCCACGAAAAAAAAAAAAAACCTAACCTAACCTAACCTAACCTAACCTAACCTAACCTAACCTAACCTAACCTAACCTAACCTAACCTAACCTAACCTAACCTAACCTAACCTAACCTAACCTAACCTAACCTAACCTAACCTAACCTAACCTAACCTAACCTAACCTAACCTAACCTAACCTAACCTAACCTAACCTAACCTAACCTAACCTAACCTAACCTAACCTAACCTAACCTAACCTAACCTAACCTAACCTAACCTAACCTAACCTAACCTAACCTAACCTAACCTAACCTAACCTAACCTAACCTAACCTAACCTAACCTAACCTAACCTAACCTAACCTAACCTTTTTTTTTTTTTTTTTTTTGACGGAGTGGAAAATGCTTTACGCATCCCCCGGGCCTGGGGCGACCTGGGGGTATGTGGGACTCTCCCGGGCTAGTCCCGGGCCTACCCACTAAAAACCACTCCGGCGTTTCCCGCTCTGCCGTTAAGGGGACGCATGGGATCTAGTGAATTTCACCATGACGTCCCCCGGCCGCCCCGGTCTATCTCACCGGGGCTCCCGCGCCATGGGGGGGCAAGTCGGTACGCTCGACTCGCCCCCCAGACGAAGGCCGTTAAAGAGGGTCCCCAACCCTCCGGCCTTACAGGGGAATCTGGCGATTCGCGGCGAGATACCGCGAACGCCTAACTCCCCTTCGTCTGCGCCTGAGCGGGAGCGCATCCGCTGCATCTTCGCGCTCCCGCTCCGCGGCCTCCTTCTGGGACATGACGGTCTCGCAGAAGGAGGCCACCGCCTCCCACCCCCTGTCGCTGCACAGCATTCCGGCGACGATGCTGTGCAGCGAGAGGTCCTCCCAACCTAACCTAACCTAACCTAACCTAACCTAACCTAACCTAACCTAACCTAACCTAACCTAACCTAACCTAACCTAACCTAACCTAACCTAACCTAACCTAACCTAACCTAACCTAACCTAACCTAACCTAACCTAACCTAACCTAACCTTTTTTTTTTTTTTTTTTTTTTTTACATGAGGAAATGCATTACGCATACCACACCGTCCGGGGGAACAGTGTGGTTATGTGGGACTCTCCCGCCAAGACGGGCCTACCCACTAAAACCTCATGGTGTTCCACCTCTCCGCCATGTGCCGGGAACACGGGAACGTTTGTGACATCCGCGAACCCGGCAGCGGATGCCCGCCATAATGGCAGGCCCTCCTCTGGGGGATTCGCATACCCCCCCCTCCGTGTCAGGCGCGTCCGAACACAAGACGCGCCCTCCCACACGGCCTCCTTTGTGCGGGTTCCAAAGCTCCCCCGAGCCCGTCACCCGGAGGCCATGGGAGCCGGAAAAGCAAGCACTCGTGAGTGCGAGCCTTTCCGACCCCCAGCGACGGATCTGGTCTTAGGCTCCGCCGCTTACCACTCGGCCGCAGAAGATAGGGAGAACGGCGCACCGTAATACCGGCACTCCTCTTCTCCTGCGGCCCCACCGATGCCGCATCTGACGGTGCGGCCCCGCCAGGTCGCGAAGGATAGGGAAAGCGGCGCACCGCAATACCGACAGTCCTCTCCCTCCGCGACCCGCCTCGGCTGCCTGAGGACGTCAGTCGTCCTCCCACAGTCCGTCCGGCCAGTTGCCCATACAGGCCGGACTTGGTCGCTTCCGAACTAGGGCTGTCCCAAAGCCCAGTCGGAGCGACCCCCTCCTCGGATCCCTCTTCGCTTCACCGTGGGTGACCAAGCCACGGTTACTAAGCCCCCCCGCCACGGCAAGGCGAGGACCCATCGGGGGGGAACCTAACCTAACCTAACCTAACCTAACCTAACCTAACCTAACCTAACCTAACCTAACCTAACCTAACCTAACCTAACCTAACCTAACCTTTTTTTTTTTTTTTTTTTTTTTTAACGGTGTGAAAATGCGTTACGCATCCCCCAGGCCTGGGGCGACCTGGGGGTATGTGGGACTCTCCCGGGACTAGTTCCCGGGCATACCCACTAAAAACACACCGGCGTTTCCCGCACTGCCGTTAAGGGGACGCATGGGATCATGAGTATTTCACCATGACGTCCCCCGGCCGCCCCGGTCTATCTCACCGGGGCTCCCGCGCCATGGGGGGGCGGTCGGTACGCTCGACTCGCCCCCCAGACGAGGCCGTCAGAGGGTCCCCAACCCTCCGGCCTTACAGGGGAATCTGGCGATTCGCGGCAAGATACCGCGAACGCCTAACTCCCCTTCGTCTGCGCCTGAGCGGGAGCGCATCTTCTGCATCCTCGCGCTCCCGCTCCGCGGCCTCCTTCTGGGACATGACGGTCTCGCAGAAGGAGGCCACCGCCTCCCACCCCCTGTCGCTGCACAGCATTCCGGCGACGATGCTGTGCAGCGAGAGGTCCTCCCTCCCGAGGGCGAGCCTCAGGATGCGGCGATCTTCCGCCCAGCGACTGCACTCTTCCACAGTGTGCCGGGCGGTGTCGTCTGGATCGCCGCACTCGTGGCATCCGGGGCCGAGCTCCCTCCCTATGAGGTGCAGGTAATGACCGAAGCAGCCATGCCCGGTCAAGACCTGCACCATGCGGAAGCTCAAGGCCCCGCGCCCTCTCTTCAACCAGCGGTCGAGCGACGGGAGGATGGCCCCTATGGTTCGGGTTCCATAGAGGGAATCCTCCAGGTCGCTCTTCCACCGGTCCCTCAGTCTGTCGTCGGCCAACCGGCGCGCTCTTTCCGCTTCTTCCGGGCCCAGACTCTCCCCTAGAGTCCGGGCCTCTACCCTCCTTTGGTGCCTCTCCGCCAACACCTGGGCATCCAACTCCCAGGGAGGGGTGGCGGCGAGGAGGCACGCGGCCGCATGCGAGACGGTGGTGTACGCCCTGCAGATGCGCAGGGCCACCACCCTCTGCGGCCGCCGAAGCTGCGCTCGGTTGGCCGCCGACAGACGGTCGGCCCAAATTGGGGCCCCGTACAAGGCCATGCTCCTCACCACATTGGCGAAGAGCCGGCGGCACGGGGCGTTTGGGCCGCCCACGTTGGGCAGCAGACGGCTGAGTGCCGCCGCTGCACCAACGACCCGGGGAGCAAGTTGCCGGAAATGCTCCCCGAAGTCCCACCTGCGGTCCAGGATGAGCCCAAGATATTTGATGTGGGGCTCAACCCGGACCGCTTCCCCCTCCACAGGGATGGTGAGGCCCGCTCGCACTCGCCATCCCCTCCCCCCGAAGACAACGGCCTCTGTCTTCGGGAGGGCCCCCGTTAGCCCGAGGAGACCAATGCGTGCGACGGTGAGCTCTGTGGCCACCGCCGCCCGCCTGAGGGTCTCCCCGAGCTCCGCGCCCCGCACAGCCACCATCGTGTCGTCAGCGTAACAGATGGTGACCATGCGGGGGAGCTGCACCCCCCTTATGGCCCAGTCGTAGCCGAGGTTCCACAGAAGGGGTCCGAGCACGGACCCTTGTGGAACCCCGCAGGCCATGGGGCGCAGCTTTCGGCCGTCCCTGTCGTCGTAGAGCACTACCCGGTCCTGCAGGTAGTGCTCTACAACCCTCCTGAGGTAGGGAGGCACTCCGTGGTATCTGAGTGCCTCCCTCACCACCCCGTAGGGGAGAGTGCCGAATGCGTTGGCGATGTCCAGAGACACCGCCACGACACCCTCCCCCCTTCCCGCCGCCTGGACGCTGTACTCCCTTAGCCGAGCTACAGCGTCCAGCGTGGACCGCCCCTCCCGGAACCCGAACTGGTTATCGGCCAAGTCCGGGCCCGTTTCCCTGAGGTGATGCTGGATCCTTGAGGCCAGGATCCTCTCCAACACCTTCCCGGCCTCGTCCAGCATCACCAAGGGGCGGTACCCCGAAGGAGAGTCCGGCGGCCGACCCTCCTTCCGCAGGAGGACTAACCTCCCCCTCTTCCAGCACCCCGGGAAGCGCCCCTCCTTGAGACAGTCCTCAAGGAGGAGTTTGAAGCGGTCCCCGAGGTGCTTCAGTGCCAGGTGCAGGACCTTACCTGGCACTCCGTCCGGACCCGGAGCCTTTCTCCAGGCCCGGAGCCTCTCCACAGCCCTCTCCATCTCGCCGTCCGTGAGCGGCGGGACGACGGAATCGAGAGGGCTTCCCTCCTCCTCAGGGAGCGCCATTACCGGCGGGACGAAGTCCCCCGCCGGTGGGAAGAGGCCCTCGACGACCCTCTGGAGGAGTTCCGGCGACATCGAGTCCGTTGGGGGGGCGTACTTCAGCTTGCTTCGTACAAGCTTGTACGGACGCCCCCATGGATCTCGATCCAACGTCGCCAGAAACTCCTCGCGCGCCTCATCTTTCCTCCGCGCGATGGCCGTCTTGAGGGCCTCTATGGCCTCCCTGAGCTCCCGGTGGAGGAGCTCCTCCTCTTCGGCGGTGTGCCTTCGCCTCCTGCAGTGCGTGTAACGGCGGCGTGCTGCGTTGCTGGTGGTGCGGAGAGCAGCAATCTCCGCAGTCCACCAGTACACTTGCCGCCTGGTGGGCATCCTCTTTACACGAGGCATGCCCGCGTCACACACCGCAGTGAGGGACTCCTGGAAGCACACCGCCCGCTCCTCCACTCCCAAGGTGGTCGCCGGGGAGGCGCACCATGCCTCCACTATGGCCGCCTCCTCCGCCTGGTCCCGATCCAGACGGGTCAGCGCCCACCTTGGGAACCGGGTCCTCGCCCGCCCCCTCCCGGGTGGCGATGGGCGTGGGGAGACCCTCATCCGAATGTAACGGTGATCGGAGAGGGTCTCCTCGTCCTCCAGGACGCGCCAGTCCTGGACGCGCGCAGCAATGGCGGGGGTCGCGAACGTGATGTCCACGATGGACCCCCCCTGCCTGCGTACGCACGTCTCGGCGCGGCCCCGGTTTAGGACAACCAGGCCCATCGCCACCGTCCAGTCGAGCAGGACCGCCCCCTTTGGGTCGGTGCTGGGGGATCCCCAAGCCACGCATTTGGCATTGAGGTCCCCGAGCACCATTAATGGCCCAGGGCGATCCTCCCGACCAGAGTCCCCAGCCTCTGGAGGAAGACCTCGAAGGCCCGCAGCGGCTGGTTGGGGAGAAGTAAACTCCGATGAGTGTTACCTCCCCACCTTTGCCGCCGCGTAACCCGGGCCCTTCTCTACCTCCTCGAGAGGGGGGGACTCCCCACCCGTGGGCACCACCAGCGCTGCTGTCCCGTCTGAAGCCCCAACCCAGTTGGGCTGGGGCGGCACCGCGTACGGCTCGGAGATGACGCCAACGCCAACCCCCCACTCGGCCATGACCTGTATGAACAGGTCCTGGGCGCGAGCGGAGTGGTTGGCGTTGGCCAGCAGTACCTCGACGGGCTTTGGAGGGCCTCTTAACATTCCATGCTAGTTGGGCCCTCCGTGGCAGCTCTGGCGGTGCCGGCAGTTCTGGCGGAGCCGGCGCCTGCGGCTCCTCTCGGTGCCGTGGAGGGGGCACTGTTCCCTCTTGTGCTCGGGGGGGAGCACTTTTCCCCCCCCATGCTATGGGCAGCGGGTCTGCCGGCATGGTGGCAGACTGCGCAGAACGGCTGTTCCGCGCAGTCCGCCATTTTGTGGCCCGTCCCGCTGCACCTGAAGCACAGGTGCCCCCTCTCGATAGGCGACGGGCAGGTGGGCCGGGTGTGGCCGGTGCCCAGGCACTTATAGCACCGGAGGGGTTCCGGGTCCAGCGCCTGGAACCGGGCCACTGACCAGCCGATGCAGACCCGGTCCGCAGCCAACAGCGCGTTGGCCGCTCTGACTGGGCACGTAAGCAGTGCCGAGCCAGAGCCGCCAAATCCCCTCCGGATGCTGCCCACCTTTAGTTGATCTGGCGGGCAGCCTCCTTGGATGGCGCACGCATTGGCCACCAGTTCGGGTGTGGCTGCCTCGTCCAGCCCGGTGACACGGATCCGGGCTGTTTTGACGGGGCAGTACACCCGGGCCACGCTGCCGACGACCTCCTCCATGCGGGCGCGGAGGTTCTCGGCAGCGCGGCTGCCGTCCGCACCCGGCACCTCCAAGATGCGGGCCCCATCCACCGTCCTCCGGATGCGGAGGTGGTGGATGCCCACCTCCTCCAGCCTGAAGGCGGCGGAGGCCTTCGCCATCACGGAGGCGTAGGTGGCCTCCGCCCCTGGGTTAATCGCCACGATGACGGCCGCCGTCTTCGGCACCGGGACCTTTTTGGCCTTCGGTGCCGGGGGCGGCGGCTTAGGCCTCGAGGCCTGTGCCGCCGGAGGAGAAGCCTGGGGAGAGGCCTTCGCCTTCCCCTTCCCCTTCTTCCTCCCGACCACCTCGCTCCAGGAGGACTGGGCTGGGGTCGGGGGGGAGGCCTCATGATATACATGAGGCGCCGTCGATGGGCCTGGTTGAGGCCCGGTAGAGGCCTTCTTTCGGCGTGGTGCCGGTACCGGCGCCGGCCTTGCCGGGGGAGCCAGGGTGCTCACGGTTGCAGCCTTTGGCCCTGGGGCCGGCGTCGTTGCCGCTAGTGGGGGTTTAGCAGGGGCCGTTTTAGTCCCCTTCGGAACCGTCTCAGGGCATCTGGACGTCTCTCCCGCCCCGGGGCCCTTGGCCTCTGCGGCCCTCCTCTTATCGGCCGCCAGTGGTGGACGAAGGACTGGGGCCGGCGGGAGGAGGCTCTTCACCTCGTCTAGGCGGGCATTAACCATCCCGCCTAGGGATACGAAGAGGCTCCTGGTGAGCTCCTCCCGGAAGGCCAACAGGGTGTCCGCCACCGCCGACATTACCTGGCCCGCCAGGTCTCCCTCCCCGGAGTTCGGAGAGGATTTTCTCTCCGAGAAGGCCTGGCGGAGCGCCTTAGTTTCGGCGCGTGCAAGGGCCAACTCCTCCCTTAGCCGCTTTTGGTCGGCGCGGAGGACTCGTAAGTCCTCACCCTGCTCGCGGGCCTCCAGGCAGTCCATAGCCCCCATTATCGAGCGGCAGGCCTCGTTAATGCGGCCTCAGACCCGTCCATTCAGGTTCCCGGATTTACCGGCCTGAGTTAGGACGGTCTGGGCCGCCTGGCGCGCCGTCTCTACGGGGTCTACAAACTCGACCTCAGGGGCCGGGACCTCCTCAGAAAGGTTGGGGGTTTTTACCCCCGCCCCCCTCTCCGGGCGCTTCAAAAACGCCTTGGAAGGGGAGGTGGGGATGTACCCCACCTCCTCATCCGCGTCCGCCTCGAAGTCGGCCAGCTCTCCTGCCTTAAGGCAGGCTTTGGCCTTCGCGAGGCCGGTGTAGGCCCCTGGGGCCTTTTGGGCCTTACCCCCGCGTTTGGCGGTACCCACTTTGGGCTCCACCGCCGGTTTGGGGTCGTCGCCGTGCGTCCGCTTCTCGGCCGGCCGACCCAAGTCCGTGGTACCCTCCACGGACATCTCCTCCACGTCGCTGTCGTCGGAGGAATCGCCCCCCGACAGCCGCCGAATCCTGCTCCACATTCGCCCAGGGCCTTCGGCCATGCTGGGCGCTCTGCAGAGCTTCAAAATTCCCAATGGGGAATTAAAAACCAATTCCCTAGGGAACTAGAAAAATTACGACGAATCGTAAAACAATTCGTCGAATTTAAAAAATTCCCCAAAATTGGGGGGGGGGAGGTAACCACCCCGAACCAAATCTACCCTGTAGGGATCAGCAATCCCCACCAACTCACCAAAAATCAGCCTTCTGGGCCTTAGG
Source organism: Polylopha cassiicola (assembly GCA_038024825.1). Classification (NCBI taxonomy): domain Eukaryota; kingdom Metazoa; phylum Arthropoda; class Insecta; order Lepidoptera; family Tortricidae; genus Polylopha; species Polylopha cassiicola. The sequence continues at coordinate 5,824,860 of CP149065.1, read as the reverse complement.
AATCTTCACCTATGGGGGATCAAGCAATTTGTGAAATTGCCTGCAGATTCCCCATAGGCGTTGCTCTACGAATTCCGTCAGGCGCCAAAAATTTGACTTTTGGGAGCCAATAACTCCGAAACTACCAAACCGATCTTTCCGGAAAAAATACCGGGGCACAGACCTCGCCGAGATCTACCTACCACCAAAATTTGGGGCCGGAAGTCTCAGCGCAAGTGCCCGGAAAAAATTCCGGAAAAATTTTCCAAAAACTTAACGAAAAACCGAAAAAATGCAAATTTCAAATCCAAAAAAACAAGCCAAGGTCATCAATTTAATCAGGTCCAATGTCAAAAAGTCAATCCAAGGTCGCGTCCGCAAAACTTCACAAAATCCCACAACAATACGCCCATAAACAAAAAAGCTCAAAGGCGTAACCTAACCTAACCTAACCTAACCTAACCTAACCTAACCTAACCTAACCTAACCTAACCTAACCTAACCTAACCTAACCTAACCTAACCTAACCTAACCTAACCTAACCTAACCTAACCTAACCTAACCTAACCTAACCTAACCTAACCTAACCTAACCTAACCTAACCTAACCTAACCTAACCTAACCTAACCTAACCTAACCTAACCTAACCTAACCTAACCTTTTTTTTTTTTTTTTTTTTTTTTGACGGAGTGGAAAATGCTTTACGCATCCCCCAGGCCTGGGGCGACCTGGGGGTATGTGGGACTCTCCCGGGCTAGTCCCGGGCCTACCCACTAAAAACCACTCCGGCGTTTCCCGCTCTGCCGTTAAGGGGACGCATGGGATCTAGTGAATTTCACCATGACGTCCCCCGGCCGCCCCGGTCTATCTCACCGGGGCTCCCGCGCCATGGGGGGGCAAGTCGGTACGCTCGACTCGCCCCCCAGACGAAGGCCGTCAGAGGGTCCCCAACCCTCCGGCCTTACAGGGGAATCTGGCGGTTCGCGGCAAGATACCGCGAACGCCTGACTCCCCTTCGTCTGCGCCTGAGCGGGAGCGCGTCCGCTGCATCCTCGCGCTCCCGCTCCGCGGCCTCCTTCTGGGACATGACAGTCTCGCAGAAGGAGGCCACCGCCTCCCACCCCCTGTCGCTGCACAGCATTCCGGCGACTATGCTGTGCAGCGAGAGGTCCTCCCTCCCGAGGGCGAGCCTCAGGGTGCGGCGATCTTCCGCCCAGCGACTGCACTCTTCCACAGTGTGCCGGGCGGTGTCGTCTGGATCGCCGCACTCGTGGCATCCGGGGCCGAGCTCCCTCCCGATGCGGTGCAGGTAATGACCGAAGCAACCATGCCCGGTCAATACCTGCACCATGCGGTAGCTCAAGGCCCCGCGCCCTCTCTCCAACCAGCGGTCGAACGACGGGAGGATGGCCCCTATGGTTCGGGTACCATAGAGGGAATCCTCCAGGTCGTTCTTCCACCGGTCCCTCAACCTGTCGACGGCCAACCGGCGCGCTCTCTCCGCTTCTTCCGGGCCCAGACTCTCCCCTAGAGTCCGGGCCTCTACCCTCCTTTGGTGCCTCTCCGCCAACACCTGGGCATCCAACTCCCAGGGAGGGGTGGCGGCGAGAAGGCACGCGGCCGCATGCGAGACGGTGGTGTACGCCCTGCAGATACGCAGGGCCACCACCCTCTGCGGCCGCCGGAGCTGCGCTCGGTTGGCCGCCGACAGACGGTCGGCCCAAATTGGGGCCCCGTACAAGGCCATGCTCCTCACCACATTGGCGAAGAGCCGGCGGCACGGGGCGTTTGGGCCGCCCACGTTGGGCAGCAGACGGCTGAGTGCCGCCGCTGCACCAACGACCCGGGGAGCAAGTCGCCGGAAATGCTCCCCGAAGTCCCACCTGCGGTCCAGGATGAGCCCAAGATATTTGATGTGGGGCTCAACCCGGACCGCTTCCCCCTCCACAGGGATGGTGAGGCCCGCTCGCACTCGCCATCCCCTCCCCCCGAAGACGACGGCCTCAGTCTTCGGGAGGGCCTGCCAGCCCGAGGAGACCAATGCGTGCGACGGTGAGCTCTGTGGCCACCGCCGCCCGCCTGAGGGTCTCCCCGAGCTCCGCGCCCCGCACAGCCACCATCGTGTCGTCAGCATAACAGATGGTGACCATACGGGGGAGCTGCACCCCCCTTATGGCCCAGTCGTAGCCGAGGTTCCACAGAAGGGGTCCGAGCACGGACCCTTGTGGAACCCCGCAGGCCATGGGGCGCAGCTTTCGGCCGTCCCTGTCGTCGTAGAGCACTACGCGGTCCTGCAGGTAGTGCTCTACAACCCTCCTGAAACCTAACCTAACCTAACCTAACCTTTTTTTTTTTTTTTTTTTTTTTTTTTTGACGGAGTGGAAAATGCTTTACGCATCCCCCAGGCCTGGGGCGACCTGGGGGTATGTGGGACTCTCCCGGGCTAGTCCCGGGCCTACCCACTAAAAACCACTCCGGCGTTTCCCGCTCTGCCGTTAAGGGGACGCATGGGATCATGTATATTTCACCATGACGTCCCCCGGCCGCCCCGGTCTATCTCACCGGGGCTCCCGCGCCATGGGGGGGCAAGTCGGTACGCTCGACTCGCCCCCCAGACGAAGGCCGTCAGAGGGTCCCCAACCCTCCGGCCTTACAGGGGAATCTGGCGGTTCGCGGCGAGATACCGCGAACGCCTAACTCCCCTTCGTCTGCGCCTGAGCGGGAGCGCGTCCGCTGCATCCTCGCGCTCCCGCTCCGCGGCCTCCTTCTGGGACATGACGGTCTCGCAGAAGGAGGCCACCGCCTCCCACCCCCTGTCGCTGCACAGCATTCCGGCGACGATGCTGTGCAGCGAGAGGTCCTCCCTCCCGAGGGCGAGCCTCAGGGTGCGGCGATCATCCGCCCAGCGTGGACACACTTCCACTGTGTGCTGGGCGGTGTCGTCCGGATCGCCGCACTCATGGCATCCGGGGCCCGGCTCCCTCCCGATTCGGTGCAGGTAATGACCGAAGCAGCCATGCCCGGTCAAAACCTGCACCATGCGGTAGCTCAGGGCCCCGCGCCCTCTCTCCAACCAGCGGTCGAACGACGAGAGGATGGCCCCTATGGTTCGGGTTCCATAGAGGGAATCCTCCAGGTCGTTCTTCCACCGGTCTCTCAGCCTGTCGACGGCCAGCCGGCGCGCTCTCTCCACTTCTTCCGGGCCCAGACTCTCTAGAGCCCGGGCCTCTACCCTCCTTTGGTGCCTCTCCGCCAACACCTGGGCATCCAACTCCCAGGGAGGGGTGGCGGCGAGGAGGCACGCGGCCGCATGAGAGACGGTGGTGTAAGCCCTGCATATGCGCAGGGCCACCACCCTCTGCGGCCGCCGGAGCTGCGCTCGGTTGGCCGCCGACAGACGGTCGGCCCAAATTGGGGCCCCGTACAAGGCCATGCTCCTCACCACATTGGCGAAGAGCCGGCGGCACGGGGCATTTGGGCCGCCCACGTTGGGCAGCAGACGGCTGAGTGCCGCCGCTGCACCAACGACCCGGGGAGCAAGTTGCCGGAAATGCTCCCCGAAGTCCCACCTGCGGTCCAGGATGAGCCCAAGGTATTTGATGTGGGGCTCAACCCGGACCGCTTCCCCCTCCACAGGGATGGTGAGGCCCGCTCGCACTCGCCATCCCCTCCCCCCGAAGACAACGGCCTCTGTCTTCGGGAGGGCCACCTTCAGCCCGAGGAGACCAATGCGTGCGACGGTAAGTTCAGTTGCTACCGCCGCCCGCCTGAGGGTCTCCCCGAGCTCCGTGCCCCACACAGCCACCATCGTGTCATCTGCATAGCAGATGGTGGCCATGCGGGGGAGCTGCACCCCCCTTATGGCCCAGTCATACCCGAGGTTCCACAGAAGGGGTCCGAGCACGGACCCCTGCGGAACCCCGCAGGCCATGGGGCGCAGCCTCCGGCCGTCCTGACCGTCGTAGAGCACTACCCGGTCCTGCAGGTAGTGCTCCACAACCCTCCTGAGGTAGGGAGGCACCCCGTGGTACCTGAGGGCCTCCCTCACCACCCCATAGGGGAGGGTGCCAAAGGCGTTGGCGATGTCCAGTGACACCGCCACCACACCCTCCCTTCTCCCCGCCGCCTGGACACTGTACTCCCTCAGCCGAGCTACAGCGTCCAGCGTGGACCGCCCCTCTCGGAACCCGAACTGGTTTTCTGACAAGTCCGGGCCCGTTTCCCTGAGGTGATGCTGGATTCTTGAGGCCAGGATCCTCTCGAACACCTTCCCGGCCTCGTCCAGCATCACCAAGGGGCGGTACCCCGAAGGAGAGTCCGGCGGCCGACCCTCCTTCCGGAGGAGGACGAGCCTCCCCCTCTTCCAGCACCCCGGGAAGCGCCCCTCCCTGAGACAGTCCTCAAGGAGGAGTTTAAAGCGGTCCCCGAGGTGCTTCAGTGCCAGGTGCAGGACCTTACCTGGCACTCCGTCCGGTCCCGGAGCCTTCCTCCAGGCCCGGAGCCTCTCCACAGCCCTCTCCATCTCGCCGTCCGTGAGCGGCGGGACGGCGGAATCGAGAGGGCTCCCCTCCTCCTCAGGGAGCGCCATTACCGGTGGGACAAAGTCTCCCGCCGGTGGGAAGAGGCCCTCGACGACCCTCTGGAGGAGCTCCGGCGACATCGAGTCCGTTGGGGGGGCGTGCTTAAGCTTGCTTCGTACAAGCTTGTACGGACGCCCCCATGGATCTCGATCCAACGTCGCCAGAAACTCCTCGCGCGCCTCGTCCTTTCTCCGCGCGATGGCCGTCTTCAGGGCATCTATGGCCCCCCTGAGCTCCCGGTGGAGGAGCTCCTCCTCCTCGGCGGTGTGCCTCCGTCTCCTGCAGCGTGTGTATCGGCGGCGGGCTGCGTTACTGGTGGTGCGTAGGGCAGCAATCTCCGCTGTCCACCAGTATACTTGCCGCCTAGCAGGCATCCTCTTTACCCGAGGCATGCCCGCGTCACACACCGCAGTCAGAGACTCTTGGAGCCTCACCGCCCGCTCCTCCACTCCCAAGGTGGTCGCCAGGGAGGCGCACCATGCCTCCACTATGGCCGCCTCCTCCGCCTGGTCCCGATCCAGGCGGGTCAGCGCCCACCTTGGGAACTGGGTCCTCGCCCGCCCCCTCCCGGGTGGCGATGGGCGTGGGGAGACCCTCATCCGAATGTAGCGGTGGTCGGAGAGGGTCTCCTCGTCCTCCAGGACGCGCCAGTCCTGGACGCGCGCAGCAATGGCGGGGGTCGCGAACGTGATGTCCACGATGGATCCCCCCTGCCTGCGTACGCACGTGTCGACGCGGCCCTGGTTGAGGACAACCAGGCCCATCGCCACCGTCCAGTCGAGCAGGACCGCCCCCTTTGGGTCGGTGCTGGGGGAACCCCAAGCCACGCATTTGGCGTTGAGATCCCCGAGCACCATCATTGGCCCAGGGGCGATCCTCTGGACCAGAGTCCCCAGCCTCCGGAGGAAAACCTCGAAGGCCCGCAGCGGCTTGTTGGGGGAGAAGTAAACTCCAATGAGTGTAATCTCCCCCAATTTGGCGGCCGCGTATCCCGGGCCCTTCTCTATCTCATCCAGGGGGGGGGACTCCCCACCCGAGGGCACCACCAACGCCGCCGTTCCATCGGTTGCCCCAACCCAGTTGGGCTGGGGTGGCACCACGTAGGGTTCCGTGATAATGCCAACGCCAACCCCCCACTCGGCCATGACCTGCATGAGCAGGTCCTGGGCGCGAGCGGAGTGGTTGACGTTGGCCTGCAGTATATCTGTGCTCTTTGGAGGGCCTCTTAACATTCCATGGATGTTGGGCCCTCCGTGGCAGTTTCGGCGGTAGCGGCAGCAACAGCAGTGGTGGCTGCAGCGGCAGTCGCAGCAGTGGTGACTGCGGCGGCGGTGGCACCCTCCCTCACCGATGTCTTGGTGGAGGGGGCGTTAGCTCCTCTAATGTTAGGAGGAGAACACTTATCCCCTCCCATTTTGTGGGCAGAGGGCTTTCCGGCGTGATGGCAGACTCCGCAAAAAGGAGTTTCGCTGCAGTCTGCCATCTTGTGCCCCGGTTTGCTGCACCGGAAGCACAGGTGCCCTCTTTCCACCGGCGAGGGGCAGGTCGTCCGAGTGTGTCCGGTGCCCAGGCACCTGAAGCACCGGAGCGGCTCCGGGTCGAGCGCCTGGAACCGCGCAACCGACCAACCGATGCAAACCCTATTGGATTCCAGCAATCGATTGGCCGCCTTTACCGGGCACCTAAGGAGCGCCGACCCGGAACCGCCGAAGCCCCTTCTAATGTTGCCCACCTTTATTTGTTCGGACGGGCATCCCCCCTGACCAGCGCAGGCACTCGCCACCTGTTCGGGCGTGGCGGCCTCGTCGAGTCCTGTTACCCGTATCCTGGCAAGCTTCAGGGGGCAGTAAACCCGGGCCACGTCGCCTATAACTCCCTCCATGCGAGCACAAAGAGCTTCGGCGGCGCGGCCATCGTCCGCCCCAGGGATCTCCAGAATCCTGGATCCATCGGCCGTCCTCCTGATTTTGAGGTGGTCGATGCCCACCTCCTCTAATTTGAAGGAGGCGGAGGCCTTCGCCATAATGGACGCGTATGTGGCGTCCGTCCCCGGGTTTATGGCGATCACTACGGCCGCCGTCTTGGGCACCGGGATCTTCTTGGGTCTCGGTGCCGGGGCTGAGGCCGGCGGCCCTGGTTTCTGGGACTGCGCCGCGGGAGGAGAGGCCTTCGCCTTCCTCTTTTTCCTTCCGACCACTTCACTCCAGGAGGACTGGGCGGGGTTGGCCGGGGGAGAGGACTCTGGTTGAGAGGGGTCCCGGGGCGCCGACGATGGACCCGGCTGGGGCTGGGGCCCAGTGGAAGCCTTCTTCCGGTTTGGAACTGGTGCCGGCGCTGGCCTCGCTGGTGGTGCCAGGGTAGACCCGGTGGTGGCCATCCTTCCTGCAGCCGCCGGTAACGTTCCCGCAGAGGGTTTGGCAGAGACCGGTTTGGGCTCCTTCGGCACTGACGCAGGGATACGAGAAACCGTTCCTGCGCTGAGACCTTCTGCCTCGGAGACCCTTCTCATATCAGCCGCTAGTGGCGGACGAAGGACTGGGGCCGGTGGGATGAGGCTCCTCATCTCGTCCAGGCGGGCATTTACCATGCCACCCAGAGAGACGAAGAGATCCCTGGTGATCTGTTCTTTAAACTCTGCAAGAGTATCCGACACGGCCGCCATAACCTGATTAGCCAGACCTCCGAGTTCACCCTGGTTAGTCGCAGCCGGCTTCCTCTCCGAGAAGGCTTGTCTTAGAGCCTTAGTTTCCGCTTGTGCGATGGCAAGTTGTTCTTTAAGCCTCTTTTGATCGGCTTTGAGGATGCGCATCTCGTCATTTTGTTCACGAGCCTGAAGGTGGTCCATGGCCAGTGCTATTTCGCGGCAAGCCTTATTAATAGTGCCCCACACACGGCCGCTAATGTGTCCGGACTTGCCAACCTGCTCAAGCACAGAGTGAACTGCCTTCCGGGCGCCCTCGATTAATTCATCATTGCCAGCCAAAAACGGTTCAGCAGCTGCACCCTGAGTCCGTTGCTCAGCCGATGCCACATGAGTCTGGACACATGAGCTATCATTGACGACCTCCTCATTGACTTGCGCCTCGCGAGCTTCTAGCTCCAGTGCCTTTAGACGAGCCTTGGCTTTTGAGAGCGCAGCGCAGGCCCCAGGGACCTTTTTCCCCTTCTTTGCTGTTTTCCGAGCTACATAGGTCTTCGGACCAGATCCAGACGGATTCTCCTCTGAAGATTCCGGGTGGGGTCTCTTCTCTCCTGAGCGAGTAGTCGATGCCATGTCGGCGTCGAGCGGTTCTTCAGTTTGGGCTTTATCCGCCCACAGCCTACCAGAACAACAAGGGTCCTGCGACATATCAGAAGCCATCGATACGACGGACTTTGCTGAGTCAGAATCAGCGCCATCGTCCACTTGTAGTGGCTTCAGTCTTCCTCTTGCACGTAAAACGCGCCCCTCCATTTGTCCGATTTGCGCCGAAGCGCAAACGGCCACATCGTCATTGAGACCTTCTCGGTCTGTCTCCTTCTTATTCGTCTTAGTTTTTTGTTGAGTTTTTTTTGAGCAATCCATATTGAGTCCCACGAGTTTTATAGGAAAGTTTGGTCCATCCGGGCAGAGCCTATTACCCAGGTAAGCCTAAAGTAACCCGCTACAGTTTCGGCGATTCTGTAACGGGGGGGTAGCAGTAGCGACTGATTATACCCATCAGCCATGCATCTCCTCGCCCTGACCCCTCAGCTTGAGATTCGGAGTGACTTTTTATACAGGTTTCCTCCCTGGTGGTCCAGACGGTTAAGCCAAGACCCTCGGTCCCTTTCGGAGTCACTAAACATGACAGTGATCACCTATGGGTTTACGAGATTGACGGTGACAAGATGTTGTGCTGTCTGCTCGGAGGTATTGTAAGTACACACCGAGCCCGTCCTTGCTCCGTCCGCTATGCCATCTTCCTAAAAGAGGGACATGCAGAGGAACAACCTAACCTAACCTAACCTAACCTAACCTAACCTAACCTAACCTAACCTAACCTAACCTAACCTAACCTAACCTAACCTAACCTAACCTAACCTTTTTTTTTTTTTTTTTGACGGAGTGGAAATGCATTTACGCATACCCCCTGGCCCTCTGCCGTGTGGGGGTTATGTGGGACTCACCCGGTTTCCCGGTCATACCCACTAAAACCACTCCGACGTGTCCGTCACTGCCGTTAGTGGGGACGCCACGGGATATGCTCTAAGCCACCGCGACGACCCCCGGCAAGCCCGCTGGCGGGCACCCGCACAAAAAAGGAGGGGGGGAAAGAGAGCCAGACACGCTTAGCCCCTCCCCTTACCCAACCTCATGGATTTTTTATAGAGGTTTTCTCCTCGCGGCCCCCACCCCGAGGGGTAGCGGCCCTCGCTCCAAACTCTGTGAGTAAGGGTTGCGAGTTGGCCGACGACCTGCCGAAACAAGCCGCCGCCCAGGCAGAGCACCCCGAAGGGCGCACCCGCAGAACAGGCTCGCCCTGAAAAGGGCAAGCCTGGCCCTCCAGGCAGGCCCATTGCTGGGCCCGCTGTGTGACTGCCTATGACCACTGCCCTCACTTTGGACCTGTCCGGTGTGGGAAACCCTGCCGGCATAGCTCCGAAAGATCACTGGGCAACGACAAGTAGGCAGCACACTTCCCCCCCTGGTCTCATCCACAGTGCCCTCTAGAAAGAGGGACACGCGGAGAGACACCCCCGTGTCGGGTTATTAGCCATAGGCCAACAATATCTCTAAAATAGAAATTGTTGACCGATGCCCAGGGTGCACCGGCCCAAGTACTGATCTTCCCCCCGCACCTCCAATTGCGTAAGGGGAACCGCAGCACCAAGGCACACGAGGAGGTTACCCGACATAGCACCCCAACCTAACCTAACCTAACCTAACCTAACCTAACCTAACCTAACCTAACCTAACCTAACCTAACCTAACCTAACCTAACCTAACCTAACCTAACCTAACCTAACCTAACCTAACCTAACCTAACCTAACCTAACCTAACCTAACCTAACCTTTTTTTTTTTTTTTTTTTACATGAGGAAATGCATTACGCATACCACACCGTCCGGGGGAACAGTGTGGTTATGTGGGACTCTCCCGCCAAGACGGGCCTACCCACTAAAACCTCATGGTGTTCCACCTCTCCGCCATGTGCCGGGAACACGGGAACGTTTTTGACATCCGCGAACCCGGCAGCGGATGCCCGCCATAATGGCAGGCCCTCCTCTGGGGGATTCGCATACCCCCCCCTCCGTGTCAGGCGCGTCCGAACACAAGACGCGCCCTCCCACACGGCCTCCTTTGTGCGGGTTCCAAAGCTCCCCCGAGCCCGTCACCCGGAGGCCATGGGAGCCGGAAAAGCAAGCACTCGTGAGTGCGAGCCTTTCCGACCCCCAGCGACGGATCTGGTCTTAGGCTCCGCCGCTTACCACTCGGCCGCAGAAGATAGGGAGAACGGCGCACCGTAATACCGGCACTCCTCTTCTCCTGCGGCCCCACCGATGCCGCATCTGACGGTGCGGCCCCGCCAGGTCGCGAAGGATAGGGAAAGCGGCGCACCGCAATACCGACAGTCCTCTCCCTCCGCGACCCGCCTCGACTGCCTGAGGACGTCAGTCGTCCTCCCACAGTCCGTCCGGCCAGTTGCCCATACAGGCCGGACTTGGTCGCTTCCGAACTAGGGCTGTCCCAAAGCCCAGTCGGAGCGACCCCCTCCTCGGATCCCTCTTCGCTTCACCGTGGGTGACCAAGCCACGGTTACTAAGCCCCCCCGCCACGGCAAGGCGAGGACCCATCGGGGGGGAACCTTTTTTTTTTCGTGGGGAAATCCTCATGGATACCCCTCCGCCACGGGGAGGCGGAGGGGTTATGCCGGACTCTTACCGGCTAAAACCCCACGGTGTTCCTCTCGTTGCCTTAATTGGTCAAGGTCCCGGGAATTGCACAAAGGCTTCATCCGCGACCTGACCAGCAACTTTCCGCTTGCGCAGAACCCATCTCTTGGTGGTTTTAGGTCACCAAACTTCTTTGGTGGCGTGCCGGAACACTGACACGCCAACCAACTCGAGGACTTGAACCTTGTAGATGACGAACGTCCCCGTGTTCGTCATCCAAGGAGCCCTCTTTATGGAGGCAGACGGCGATCGTAGGCGAGCCGCCTGCGCCCTACTCGCTTACGACGCATGGGCTGGGAGTTCACATCATCCTCCCGAGCTCGTTCCGCTACCTCCTTCTGCGACATCACGTCCTCGCAAAAGGAGGCGACAGCCTTCCACGATCTGTCGCTGAGAACCATAGCATTGACCACAGCCCTCAGCGACAGATCTCCTCCTATAACCGCGATGAGTCGCGCACGTGGCTCAGCCCAGTTTGGGCAATTTTCGAGGGTGTGCTGTGCATCATCCTCAGCACTTCCACATTGGTGGCATACCGGCGTTGGCTCTCTTCCGGCAATCTTACACAGGTAACGTCCAAAGCAACCGTGCCCCGTTAGTACCTGTGCAAGTCGGAAGGATAAAACCCCGTGCTTGCGATTGACCCAAAGCTGGAAGACAGGTCGAATCGCTTCGACGGTCCTATGGCCAGCATTGGGATCCTCCAGTCTTTCTGCCCACTTGCGAAGGATGGTTCTGCGGGAAACATCTCTGAAACGCCTACCTTCTTCTGGAGGCGGGTGTTCTCCTCTAGCTCGCTTGTCGGCCCACCATCTGTACATCTGAGCCAAGACTTCGGCGTCCAAGTCCCATGGTGGAGTGCTCGCCAGTATGCACGCTGCCTCATAGGAGGTGGTACGGTATGCTCGTGATACCCTATTTGCCATGACCCGTTGCGGTCTTCGCAACAGAGTCTTATTATGGGCATTTAGGGCATCGACCCATATAGGCGAACCATACAAAGCCATCGACCGGACCACTCCCGTGTAGAGCCGGCGACAGACAATATTCGGGCCGCTCACATTTGGGAGCAGACGGCTAAGTGCTGAGGCTGCCCCTATGAGTTTTGGAGCCAGTCTCCGGAAGTGCTCTTTGAAGTTCCATCGGCTGTCGAGAACGAGTCCTAGGTACTTCATCGTTGGTTCGACGCCGATGGAAACACCACCAACAACCAGGTGAGAACCAGCAGGTGGTGCTCTGCGCGGGCCGTGAAAGCATATGGCCTCGGATTTATTCAGCGCCACCTCCAATCCCAATTGCCGGATCTTCCCAACTACATGTGCTACTCCAGCCGTCACGAGCATAATAGCCTCCCTGTGGGTGTTACCTTTTGCCGTTACGAGAGTATCGTCGGCGTAACACGTTACGTCGACTCCCGGCAAGATGGTACCACGCAACACCCAATCATAGCCAATGTTCCACAAGAGCGGCCCGAGAACTGACCCCTGCGGAACACCGCACGACACCTGCCTACGGCCCCATTCGTCACGACAAGGATACATGACAGCCCTATCAGAAAGGTAGTCCTCTACGATCCTTTGCAGACAAGCGGGAACCCCATGATGTTTTAATGCCTCTCTGATACAGCTCCATGGCAAGGTATTAAAGGCATTAGCAATATCGAGCGATACTGCCACTACCACTCCGCCATTTGATACAGTGTCCTCCGCCAGGGCCCGCACCCTTGATATCGCATCAATGGTGGATCTGCCTCGACGGAAGCCAAACTGGAGCTCGCTAAGATCAGGGCCTGTCTCTTCTAGGTGTCTCACAAGCCGAGAAGCGACCACTCTTTCAAAAAGCTTGCTAATGTCATCAAGGAGAACGATTGGCCTGTAGGCAGATGGACTGTCAGGAGGGCGATTAGCCTTCCTAAGCAGAACCAACTTCCCAGTTTTCCACCGGCGCGGGAATTGGCCCTGTTGCAAGCAAGCTGTGAACAGGTTAGCAACACGCTGCTCCAATGGGCCCAAGGCTAAGACCCAAGCACGACCTGGGACTCCATCCGGTCCTGGAGCTGTATTTTTGGCTCTCATTTTGAGCACCGCCACACCTAGTTCTGCGGTAGTGACTTCAGACGTTTCAGATTCCTCCGCTACGTCCACCGTCGGTGGTGCCATCACCGGTGGTGAGAATTCTGACCTCTGTGGAAAGAGGCCGGCAACTATTGCCTGAAGTTGGTCCGGCTGCATGCTTTGAGTTACAGGGGGCCCAAGGGCGAAGCTTCTGCCTTACCAGCTTATAAGGCCTCCCCCACGGATCTCGGTCCAGGCTCTCCAGCATCTCTTCATATGCTAGCTGCTTCGCGTTAGCAATGGCCACCTGCAGATTGCGCACTGCTTCTCTATAAGCTGTATAGAGCGCCGATTCCCTATCAGGGTCTCTGCGTCGCCTCCTTCGGCTTCTTGTGTACTGACGTCTCGCCGCTACGCACAACTTTCTCAAATGTGTGAGTCCTGCTGACCACCAGTACACCATTTTTGGTGGAGGATGAGGCCTGATTCGTGGCATCGAAGCATCACAGACGTCAACCATGGCCTCTCCCAACCATTCAGCCTCTTGATTTACATCAATGGCGCCTTCGGGAGCCGGTAACCAGGCTTTAATGTGGGCCGCTTCTAATAAATCATCCCGATTCAGACGCTTCAGTGCCCATCGAGGACCACCTGTTGGCAGGGGTCGGCTTGAATTTATCTGGGCGCCCGGCAGTGCATCCACGTCGAACCGAATGTAGCGATGGTCCGAAAGCGTTTCAACACTTGCCAGCACTTCCCAGTTCTGAACTCGCTGTGCCAGGGCAGCGTTTGCGAAAGTGACGTCCACAATTGAGCCACCCTGTTGCCGCACGCACGTGTTAATCGATCCCCTGTTAACCACAAGCAGCCCAGATGTCACCACCCAATCTTCTAGTGTCTCGCCTCGGGTGTCAGTAACTGGACAGCCCCAAGCCGAAGACTTCGAGTTGAGATCACCAGCCACTAGCACCAATCGGGGGGGAACCTAACCTAACCTAACCTAACCTAACCTAACCTAACCTAACCTAACCTAACCTAACCTAACCTAACCTAACCTAACCTAATAAAACCTAACTTTTTAAACCTAACAAAACCTAACTTTTTTTTAAACCTAACCTAATGAAACATATTTCATAATTCGCCGAAGTGGCATTTTTGGTCGCAGCGCGACGAAACAAGTGTCCGCGTGTGCATAAAAGTGAGCCCGATCAAAAGGATTTCAGTGTTTTAGCCGGAAAAGTGTTTTTCACGCGAAAATTGTGAAAAAAAAAAAACAAAAAGGCCAGTTTTTAGGGTTATGTGTTTATTCGGAGCGAAACGCTGCACGTTTGGAAGCCCGCACCGAGACGTGCGATACACCGCTGAAAGCGCCTCAGCGAGCCGCATCCAGCGACACCTCGCACGCCATCCGGCGACTTGCGGTTGAGGCGCAATCACAAGAAAAACAAAAACCACGTGGCGGCGTGGTCGGTGATCCAGGAGCGTCCGGCTGATTTTGACGCTGCACGGCGACCCAGCTGTCAAAGTCGAACTTCAAGAGCGGTTTTCTCGGCAACCAGACGTCGTAGAGACACCGGGTTTTCAACGTGGCTATCGGCCTTGTCGTGGCCACCTCTATCAGGTGGATTTTGTCCAAAAAAATTTTTTGGTAGATAATGTCAAAATCTTAATGTCTACTTATCACTTTTCCGGCTAAAACACTGAAATCCTTTTGATCGGGCTCACTTTTATGCACACGCGGACACTTGTTTCGTCGCGCTGCCACCAAAAATGCCACTTCGGCGAATTATGAAATATGTTTCATTAGGTTAGGTTTAAAAAAGTTAGGTTTTGTTAGGTTTAAAAAGTTAGGTTTTATTAGGTTAGGTTTCATTAGGTTAGGTTTAAAAAAGTTAGGTTTTGTTAGGTTAGGTTTTGTTAGGTTAGGTTTAAAAAGTTAGGTCTCATTAGGTTACGTTTAAAAAGAAGTTAGGTTTCATTAGGTTAGGTTTAAAAAAGTTAGGTTTTGTTAGGTTTAAATAGTTAGGTTTTATTAGGTTAGGTTAAAAAAAAGTTAGGTTTCATTAGGTTAGGTTTAAAAAAGTTAGGTTTTGTTAGGTTAGGTTTAAAACCTAACCTAACCTAACCTAACCTAACCTAACCTAACCTAACCTAACCTAACCTAACCTAACCTAACCTAACCTAACCTAACCTAACCTAACCTAACCTAACCTAACCTAACCTAACCTAACCTAACCTAACCTAACCTAACCTTTTTTTTTTTTTTTTTTTTTACATGAGGAAATGCATTACGCATACCACACCGTCCGGGGGAACAGTGTGGTTATGTGGGACTCTCCCGCCAAGACGGGCCTACCCACTAAAACCTCATGGTGTTCCACCTCTCCGCCATGTGCCGGGAACACGGGAACGTTTTTGACATCCGCGAACCCGGCAGCGGATGCCCGCCATAATGGCAGGCCCTCCTCTGGGGGATTCGCATACCCCCCCCTCCGTGTCAGGCGCGTCCGAACACAAGACGCGCCCTCCCACACGGCCTCCTTTGTGCGGGTTCCAAAGCTCCCCCGAGCCCGTCACCCGGAGGCCATGGGAGCCGGAAAAGCAAGCACTCGTGAGTGCGAGCCTTTCCGACCCCCAGCGACGGATCTGGTCTTAGGCTCCGCCGCTTACCACTCGGCCGCAGAAGATAGGGAGAACGGCGCACCGTAATACCGGCACTCCTCTTCTCCTGCGGCCCCACCGATGCCGCATCTGACGGTGCGGCCCCGCCAGGTCGCGAAGGATAGGGAAAGCGGCGCACCGCAATACCGACAGTCCTCTCCCTCCGCGACCCGCCTCGACTGCCTGAGGACGTCAGTCGTCCTCCCACAGTCCGTCCGGCCAGTTGCCCATACAGGCCGGACTTGGTCGCTTCCGAACTAGGGCTGTCCCAAAGCCCAGTCGGAGCGACCCCCTCCTCGGATCCCTCTTCGCTTCACCGTGGGTGACCAAGCCACGGTTACTAAGCCCCCCCGCCACGGCAAGGCGAGGACCCATCGGGGGGGAACCTTTTTTTTTTTTTTTTTTTTTTTCGTGGGGAAATCCTCATGGATACCCCTCCGCCACGGGGAGGCGGAGGGGTTATGCCGGACTCTTACCGGCTAAAACCCCACGGTGTTCCTCTCGTTGCCTTAATTGGTCAAGGTCCCGGGAATTGCACAAAGGCTTCATCCGCGACCTGACCAGCAACTTTCCGCTTGCGCAGAACCCATCTCTTGGTGGTTTTAGGTCACCAAACTTCTTTGGTGGCGTGCCGGAACACTGACACGCCAACCAACTCGAGGACTTGAACCTTGTAGATGACGAACGTCCCCGTGTTCGTCATCCAAGGAGCCCTCTTTATGGAGGCAGACGGCGATCGTAGGCGAGCCGCCTGCGCCCTACTCGCTTACGACGCATGGGCTGGGAGTTCACATCATCCTCCCGAGCTCGTTCCGCTACCTCCTTCTGCGACATCACGTCCTCGCAAAAGGAGGCGACAGCCTTCCACGATCTGTCGCTGAGAACCATAGCATTGACCACAGCCCTCAGCGACAGATCTCCTCCTATAACCGCGATGAGTCGCGCACGTGGCTCAGCCCAGTTTGGGCAATTTTCGAGGGTGTGCTGTGCATCATCCTCAGCACTTCCACATTGGTGGCATACCGGCGTTGGCTCTCTTCCGGCAATCTTACACAGGTAACGTCCAAAGCAACCGTGCCCCGTTAGTACCTGTGCAAGTCGGAAGGATAAAACCCCGTGCTTGCGATTGACCCAAAGCTGGAAGACAGGTCGAATCGCTTCGACGGTCCTATGGCCAGCATTGGGATCCTCCAGTCTTTCTGCCCACTTGCGAAGGATGGTTCTGCGGGAAACATCTCTGAAACGCCTACCTTCTTCTGGAGGCGGGTGTTCTCCTCTAGCTCGCTTGTCGGCCCACCATCTGTACATCTGAGCCAAGACTTCGGCGTCCAAGTCCCATGGTGGAGTGCTCGCCAGTATGCACGCTGCCTCATAGGAGGTGGTACGGTATGCTCGTGATACCCTATTTGCCATGACCCGTTGCGGTCTTCGCAACAGAGTCTTATTATGGGCATTTAGGGCATCGACCCATATAGGCGAACCATACAAAGCCATCGACCGGACCACTCCCGTGTAGAGCCGGCGACAGACAATATTCGGGCCGCTCACATTTGGGAGCAGACGGCTAAGTGCTGAGGCTGCCCCTATGAGTTTTGGAGCCAGTCTCCGGAAGTGCTCTTTGAAGTTCCATCGGCTGTCGAGAACGAGTCCTAGGTACTTCATCGTTGGTTCGACGCCGATGGAAACACCACCAACAACCAGGTGAGAACCAGCAGGTGGTGCTCTGCGCGGGCCGTGAAAGCATATGGCCTCGGATTTATTCAGCGCCACCTCCAATCCCAATTGCCGGATCTTCCCAACTACATGTGCTACTCCAGCCGTCACGAGCATAATAGCCTCCCTGTGGGTGTTACCTTTTGCCGTTACGAGAGTATCGTCGGCGTAACACGTTACGTCGACTCCCGGCAAGATGGTACCACGCAACACCCAATCATAGCCAATGTTCCACAAGAGCGGCCCGAGAACTGACCCCTGCGGAACACCGCACGACACCTGCCTACGGCCCCATTCGTCACGACAAGGATACATGACAGCCCTATCAGAAAGGTAGTCCTCTACGATCCTTTGCAGACAAGCGGGAACCCCATGATGTTTTAATGCCTCTCTGATACAGCTCCATGGCAAGGTATTAAAGGCATTAGCAATATCGAGCGATACTGCCACTACCACTCCGCCATTTGATACAGTGTCCTCCGCCAGGGCCCGCACCCTTGATATCGCATCAATGGTGGATCTGCCTCGACGGAAGCCAAACTGGAGCTCGCTAAGATCAGGGCCTGTCTCTTCTAGGTGTCTCACAAGCCGAGAAGCGACCACTCTTTCAAAAAGCTTGCTAATGTCATCAAGGAGAACGATTGGCCTGTAGGCAGATGGACTGTCAGGAGGGCGATTAGCCTTCCTAAGCAGAACCAACTTCCCAGTTTTCCACCGGCGCGGGAATTGGCCCTGTTGCAAGCAAGCTGTGAACAGGTTAGCAACACGCTGCTCCAATGGGCCCAAGGCTAAGACCCAAGCACGACCTGGGACTCCATCCGGTCCTGGAGCTGTATTTTTGGCTCTCATTTTGAGCACCGCCACACCTAGTTCTGCGGTAGTGACTTCAGACGTTTCAGATTCCTCCGCTACGTCCACCGTCGGTGGTGCCATCACCGGTGGTGAGAATTCTGACCTCTGTGGAAAGAGGCCGGCAACTATTGCCTGAAGTTGGTCCGGCTGCATGCTTTGAGTTACAGGGGGGGCCCAAGGGCGAAGCTTCTGCCTTACCAGCTTATAAGGCCTCCCCCACGGATCTCGGTCCAGGCTCTCCAGCATCTCTTCATATGCTAGCTGCTTCGCGTTAGCAATGGCCACCTGCAGATTGCGCACTGCTTCTCTATAAGCTGTATAGAGCGCCGATTCCCTATCAGGGTCTCTGCGTCGCCTCCTTCGGCTTCTTGTGTACTGACGTCTCGCCGCTACGCACAACTTTCTCAAATGTGTGAGTCCTGCTGACCACCAGTACACCATTTTTGGTGGAGGATGAGGCCTGATTCGTGGCATCGAAGCATCACAGACGTCAACCATGGCCTCTCCCAACCATTCAGCCTCTTGATTTACATCAATGGCGCCTTCGGGAGCCGGTAACCAGGCTTTAATGTGGGCCGCTTCTAATAAATCATCCCGATTCAGACGCTTCAGTGCCCATCGAGGACCACCTGTTGGCAGGGGTCGGCTTGAATTTATCTGGGCGCCCGGCAGTGCATCCACGTCGAACCGAATGTAGCGATGGTCCGAAAGCGTTTCAACACTTGCCAGCACTTCCCAGTTCTGAACTCGCTGTGCCAGGGCAGCGTTTGCGAAAGTGACGTCCACAATTGAGCCACCCTGTTGCCGCACGCACGTGTTAATCGATCCCCTGTTAACCACAAGCAGCCCAGATGTCACCACCCAATCTTCTAGTGTCTCGCCTCGGGTGTCAGTAACTGGACAGCCCCAAGCCGAAGACTTCGAGTTGAGATCACCAGCCACTAGCACCAATCGGGGGGGAACCTAACCTAACCTAACCTAACCTAACCTAACCTAACCTAACCTAACCTAACCTAACCTAACCTAACCTAACCTAACCTAATAAAACCTAACTTTTTAAACCTAACAAAACCTAACTTTTTTTTAAACCTAACCTAATGAAACATATTTCATAATTCGCCGAAGTGGCATTTTTGGTCGCAGCGCGACGAAACAAGTGTCCGCGTGTGCATAAAAGTGAGCCCGATCAAAAGGATTTCAGTGTTTTAGCCGGAAAAGTGTTTTTCACGCGAAAATTGTGAAAAAAAAAAAAAAAAAAAAAAAAAGGCCAGTTTTTAGGGTTATGTGTTTATTCGGAGCGAAACGCTGCACGTTTGGAAGCCCGCACCGAGACGTGCGATACACCGCTGAAAGCGCCTCAGCGAGCCGCATCCAGCGACACCTCGCACGCCATCCGGCGACTTGCGGTTGAGGCGCAATCACAAGAAAAACAAAAACCACGTGGCGGCGTGGTCGGTGATCCAGGAGCGTCCGGCTGATTTTGACGCTGCACGGCGACCCAGCTGTCAAAGTCGAACTTCAAGAGCGGTTTTCTCGGCAACCAGACGTCGTAGAGACACCGGGTTTTCAACGTGGCTATCGGCCTTGTCGTGGCCACCTCTATCAGGTGGATTTTGTCCAAAAAAATTTTTTGGTAGATAATGTCAAAATCTTAATGTCTACTTATCACTTTTCCGGCTAAAACACTGAAATCCTTTTGATCGGGCTCACTTTTATGCACACGCGGACACTTGTTTCGTCGCGCTGCCACCAAAAATGCCACTTCGGCGAATTATGAAATATGTTTCATTAGGTTAGGTTTAAAAAAGTTAGGTTTTGTTAGGTTTAAAAAGTTAGGTTTTATTAGGTTAGGTTTCATTAGGTTAGGTTTAAAAAAGTTAGGTTTTGTTAGGTTAGGTTTTGTTAGGTTAGGTTTAAAAAGTTAGGTCTCATTAGGTTACGTTTAAAAAGAAGTTAGGTTTCATTAGGTTAGGTTTAAAAAAGTTAGGTTTTGTTAGGTTTAAATAGTTAGGTTTTATTAGGTTAGGTTAAAAAAAAGTTAGGTTTCATTAGGTTAGGTTTAAAAAAGTTAGGTTTTGTTAGGTTAGGTTTAAAAAGTTAGGTTTTATTAGGTTAGGTTAAAAAAAAGTTAGGTTTCATTAGGTTAGGTTTAAAAAGAAGTTAGGTTTCATTAGGTTAGGTTTAAAAAAAAAAAAAAAAAAAAAAGTGAGGTAATATAAGGTTAGGTTAAAAAAAAGTTAGGTTTAAAAAGTTAGTTTTTATTAGGTTAGGTTAAAAAAAAAAAAGTTAGGTTTCATTAGGTTAGGTTTAAAAAAAAAAAAAATGAGGTAATATAAGGTTAGGTTTAAAAAAGTTAGGTTTCATTAGGTTAGGTTAAAGAAAAGTTAGGTTTCATTAGGTTAGGTTTAAAAAGTTAGTTTTTATTAGGTTAGGTTAAAAAAAAGTTAGGTTTCATTAGGTTAGGTTTATTAAAGTTATGTTTTGTTAGGTTAGGTTTGAAAAACCAACATTTTGTTTTTAAAATATAGGTTAAATTAAAAAAAATGTTAGGTTAGAAAGAGCACATGTGGTCAGGGTCTAAAATATTGACTTTATTCCAAATCGACTTACCAGTTTTCCCGTTTTCACCTGAAACATAAAATTTAAAAATTAATTATTTCAAAAATTCATAACTTCCAAAATATTAATATTTTTACTACAAAATTTTCGTTTAGATTCCATTACTAGCTACCCTTCAGCCTTCTGCATACTCAAAACACCGGATTTCGACAAAATTTTTGCGAAATTTGCCCCTCCCACCCGCCCACTGTATAGTAGAAAGGGGTCCAGACGCACTCTGCCACCCCAAAAATTATTATTGTCCCAATCGATAGTACACTCAGCACTGATCAGATATAGGTACTTATTATCATATCTGAAACATCTCCTTATATCTTCAAAACAAACTTTAAATTCCGATTCACATTAGCATTTCATAATGCCGTTACACCGCTCACCACCGCCCTCCAGGGACTTCTATTTACGCGACAGGCCGGCCCGCCCATCCAAGTCGGAGTCGGACTCACCGGAATCTACCCCCCCTTCCACACCTAAGAAGCAGCGTAATATAAAAACAAGAAAAAGGACCGCCAAAAGGCTCAGCCTGAAAGCCGTCCTTCGAGCAGCAATGACAACAGCTTCGCGCTATTGGACACTCCTGACCTCGACACCACTCGTACCCTTGACCCAAAACCCTTACTGGATCTTACCCCTCCTCGACCTATATCAACATCTTCTTCATCTGCAACCGCCACTACATCCACCGTCACCACAACAGCGTTCCCACTGTTCACTCGAGGCGCCCCGGTGATTGCTGCCTCTCAAGCTTCCCAGTCTGTCTTCCCACCTCAGTCATTACCACCATCACAGTCCTCTCAGTTCTCCGAGACATCGTTCACACCAAACATGATGCTCCACTACAGCGAATCTGGAACAGAAATGAGCCAAGTTAGTACCCGAAGCCCAGCAGACGCCTTCAAGTCATCAATCCTCAAGTCTGTGAACGGCATCTTGAACGCCATCCACATGCACAAAAGTCTCACCAAACCGAACAAGTTGGAAGTAGAGAGACTGTCAAAGAGTATCCATGATGAGACTGAGCGCTTCGTCAACAGTCTGAGCTCTCTGGGTACTCCACTCTCTTACTCTACCAAAACAACGTCGGTGGCATCAACACAGACGGACCCGGAAATTGGTGACAAGTCCGACTCCATCACAAACACCATTCGTAAGACCATACGAGAAGAGTTCACCAAACTCAAGTCTGCAGTCCCTGCCTTATCCGGTCCCTCGCCGCGTTCGTACTCTGCAATGGCAGCGCGTAATAATAACAGCCTTCCACCGCCCCCTCCAAATCCACCAACTATCCCTTCTACTAGACCCGCAATCATCATCACACCCAAAGCGCCTGTCAAGGGTCCCGCTGAGACGTTGCGGGCTTGGTGAAAGATGGTGACCTTCAAGGACACCAACTTTGCACCATTATCCACCAAGTTCGTATCGAACAACAAAGTCCGCGTAGAATTCAACAACACCACGCAACGCGATAAGGCCCTTGACAAAACTAACTTTGTGAACGGCGACGTCTGCGCTGAGACCTCAAAAACACTAAGGCCCATGGTGGTGCTGAAAGGCATAACTGAGGAGACGCCTGTCGATAACCTGGCAGATATCATCATTAAACAGAACGACAGCATTGCGGCCTGTATTAGTGACGAGAAAGACCTAGTCTTTCACTTCAAGAGGGGCAATAGGAACCCCAAACTTTACAACGCTGTCTTTCTCACCACTCCACGCATCTTCAAAGAAATCATCACAGTCACCAAAATTAACATTGACCACCAAAGGATACACGCCGATGAATACCTACCCCTACTGCAGTGCTTCAAATGCCTGCAGTACGGACATACAAAGAAAAGATGCACCTCATCCAACACCGTCTGCTCACACTGCGCATGCGTCGGGCACGACTTCAAACACTGTCCTGACAGGGATAACCTGTACAAGGTGAACTGCTTCAACTGCTCCACTCACTTCGCCAAGAACCACATAAAAAATGGCAATACACATCACAGCGCTACATCATCTGAATGTCCGAGAATTACCCAAATGTACATCAACATCAAGGCTCGCATCGACTATGGATAAGCACAACACTAGTAACAATAAATCCACTTCAAATCTCCAAATCAATCTCGGACACGGTCGCAATGCTCAGCAAGAGATGATCGTGTCCCTGACTAACAATAAATATGACTTCGTCTTCATTAGTGAACCTTACATACCTAGCAACAACATCATCAAACCAATCCCCGGCTACACCATATACCAGTTCCCATCAAATAACCACCCTATCAAAGCTGCGATCCTAGTTAGAGACACGTGCATTGGCACTCTCGGACAAACAAAGGACTCAAGTTCCAATCTGTGCATTGTCCAACTCACCGAAAAGTGTGGAGGCAAGGTGTACTT
Source organism: Polylopha cassiicola (assembly GCA_038024825.1). NCBI lineage: Eukaryota > Metazoa > Arthropoda > Insecta > Lepidoptera > Tortricidae > Polylopha > Polylopha cassiicola. The sequence continues at coordinate 5,802,095 of CP149065.1, read as the reverse complement.
AATTTCTGCGTACGTAGAACCACGCACAGACCCCTCTGACACTCTTGAGGCCTTAAACAACTTCCTTCGCGATACCGCCAACGCAACTCACATCATTGGAGGCGACTTCAACGGCTGGCATGGGCTTTGGGGTTGCTCCCGTAATAATACCAGGGGAGACGCACTGGCGGACATCATCATCGCGAACAACCTCACTGTGTGCAACGTCGGGATTACTCCCACCTTCGAAACGGTCACACATGGCACCATACGTACCTCCATCGTTGACGTGACTCTCTTCGGTAACCATCCTCGTCGTGGGCAGTACAGACTGGAGGTCGCGGACTGGAAAGTTGATACGACTATATGTCCGTCATCAGACCATAATGCGATCACTTTCTGTATTGTAACACCTGAAAAGAAATCATCCCATTTCAATAAGAAAGCCAAATTATCCACATACATGTACAACACCACGGGAGTGAAATGGGATTCTCTTACCGAAGATATACGGGACGCTCTCTCCGATCGCATTCCGGACCGCGCATACATCGACGCATGCTCTGAGGAACACTTAGACGCAGTCATACTCTTCCTTACCAAAGACATCCAGGACATGTGCTCGGACCTCCTCCCACGATCTGAGGGCCCGCCTAGACATCCGCCATGGTGGAGCGATGACCTGGAACAGAAAAAGAAAAATGTTATCAAAAACCATCGTAAGCTAAGAAAGGCCGTTTGGCGAGGCCTTCCACTGGCGGATATCCTCGCGGAGAGGGATCGACTTCGAAAGGATTATTCTGACTCATGTCGATCCACCTCCGCGGAGACTTTCCGCGCCTTCTGCGAGCGACAGCAGAAGGAGGATGTGTGGTCGGTCACGAACAGACTTATCCGTTCACGGCCCATCACGCAGCCCCCTGCCACTCTTCTGCTACCCAACGGCTGCTACACCAGCGGTAGCAAGGACTCGGCGGAAGCTTTACTCCGCATCTTCTATCCCGATGATGACTACTGCGACTCTCCTTACCAACAAGCCATGCGCAATGATGCGGACTCCCCACCGCAAGCATCAGACGAGCCCCCTTTCACGACTACAGAAGTTCTAGAAACTCTCAACACCATCAGCAGCAAGAAAGCACCCGGCATTGATCATCTCACTTCTGATATTTGCCTCCAAGTTTCAAAAATCTTCCCAGACACGATTACCGCTATTATGAACCGTTGCCTTGATCTCGTGTACTTTCCGGACACCTGGAAAATCACCACAACCAAAATAATACCCAAGCCAAACAAGGACGACTACACCAAGGCAGCCTCCTTCCGCCCCATTGGCCTGGTGAAGGTGTTCGGAAAGTTACTCGAAAAACTAATTATAAACCGATTGACACATCACATGTATCTCAACAACACAATCATACCAAAACAATTCGGTTTCCGGCTTCAGACTAACACCACACAGGCCATTAAACACGCCATGGACATTGTCGAAACTGCCAAACGCAACGGAGAACAGGTCCTAGCTATATCTCTTGATATACGCGCAGCATTCGATAATGCCTGGTGGCCCGCCATTTTTCGTAGACTCAAACATGTCAACTGTCCCAGGAACATCTATCAGATTCTCAAGAGCTACATCACAGACAGAATAGTGCTACTCGCTTTCTCTGACTGTAGTCTGAATAAGGCAATGACTCGAGGATGCATCCAGGGCTCCGTGGTGGGTCCTGTTCCATGGAACCTTATCCTGGACGAACTCTTGGAGACGGCCATGCCAGAGGGTTGTCATCTGCAAGCATATGCGGATGACATCCTCCTGGTATGCCACTCGAAAACACCTACTCAACTCGAGCACATTGCCAATCAGGCCATTCAGAAAATTACTGAGTGGGGCGACATGGTGAAGCTCGATTTCGGACAAGACAAAACACAGGCCATTCCTTTTACACTTAAAGCTTATAATTTAAATATCAATATTAAAACCACTCCTATCCCTTTTGTCAAAAAACTAAAATATCTCGGTGTGATCATTGACAGCAAACTAAAATTTATTCAACATACGGAACACATAATCGATAAAAGTAAAAAGCTATTCCACAAACTGCAGATCTTCATTCGGCCCACTTGGGGCATACATCCTGAAAATGTTCGCACCATCTACACTCACGTCATCGAACCGATTATCACCTACGCAGCACCCATCTGGCATCGATCGCTTCAATACAAAAAGGTTCAGGCAAGGTTCATATCTCTTCAGCGACTCTTTGCCATTAAAATGGTACACGGCTTCAGAACACTTAACACACCTCTGTCCATTACTCTGGCTAAATTGATACCCCTCACTTCTAAAATAAAAGCTGTAGCAGATATAGAAAACACAAAGCTCAAGGGATGCACCTCTATGCTTCCAAAAGACCTACACGTTGAATCACCAGCTCCTCCTTCCAGCCTCCTTCACCCCTCTCTTCGCCGAACCATCCCCTTCACCGAAATCCATAACAACCAACAGCTATCCGAAATAATCACTCAACATTCCCAATCCTCTTCGAATATCTGGCACGCATACACTGACGGAAGTCGACACGACGACAAAGTTGGATCGGCTTTCGTCATCCACAAACCCAATGACATCACATTCACAAAGAAACTGAAATTACATGACTGCTGCTCAGTCTATCAAGCCGAACTTCTTGCCATCCTGAAGTGTATCGAGCATGCCACCAAAACCAAACACCCTCCATCTTCACTCTTAGTCTTCTCAGACAGCAAATCCGGCCTAGAAGAAATAAAAAATCCCAACTCTTACCACTCACTCGTCAACGACATTCACAGATCCATTCATCAATTCAAAGACCTCATAAATATATCCTTCTACTGGGTCAAAGCCCACTGCGGCATCGCTGGCAATGAGCTCGCGGACCAGGCTGCCAAACTAGCAGCCAATCTCCACAAATGCCCAGACTTCACTTTGATACCCATCAGTTACGTAAAATACCAAAATAAAATTAAATCCTCCGAAGACATGCGCAACCTGTACGACAACCCCAACAACTGCATATACACCAAAACATTATTTCCCACATATGACGAACTCGCTGATTATCTCAAAACTAACACACCGACTTTCGCCTCCACTCAATTCCTCAGCAACCACGGCTATCACAAAGAGTATCTATTCCGCTTCAAAATTACATCTGACGATCATTGCCCCTGCTCCAATAACAACATTACCCAATCCATAAACCATCTCCTGCACGATTGCCCTCGCTTTGCGAAGGCAAGAAATGACCACGAAATGAATTGCTGCCTACTTAATATCGACCCAAAGAATCTCAAAGAAGTGATCTCGAAAGAGACTACAAATGCTTCTCTCCACAAACTCATAAAACACATTGTCATGAATTTGAAAGCCTTTAACGGTACATAACCATCATCACACTAATATAAACTACGTCCCACTTTCATTCTCTCATTCCTGCCTGCTGGGCGGACGGGCGGAGGCTGAGAAACGCCTCAGAATCCGCCGGCCCGCCCAGCAGGCATCCACTTTCATCCATCCTCTCCCTACATACCTCTCATTTCCCTTAATCCCCCAACACACCTAGGTACACTCTACAACAAACACAACACAAACAACAACCACTCTTCTTCTCAAACCCTTTCATCCTTCACCAATCCTACACCACACTGTTGGGCACAAAGCGTATTCCGATAGCGCCGCGTGTTCAACGTATCACACTCTACAAGGGGGGAGGTTTTAGTCCGTAGGCTACTGGGCACCATTCCCAGTAGAGTCGGGCATGCTGTCAGGAACGGTCCTGGCAGTATACATGAGTATTTCCTCCTCCCACGCAAAAAAAAAAAAAAAAACCTAACCTAACATAACCTAACCTAACTTTTTTTTTTATCACCAAACCTAACCTAACTTTTTTTAAATAGGTTAGGTTAGGTTATAAAAATTGCGGAGATCTCATGTTTTGAGTGTGCCACAAGCTAGGGGGTAATTAGTTATGTAATTTTATATGTATTTTTTTTTTTTAATAACATCGGTTAGGCTAGATATTTTTTCACATAACACGTGGTGTATACTCGCTGTTTACCAAGTGAAACCCTCCTGACACGTGGTGTTTACTCGCTGTACACACGCTGTTTACCAAGTGAAACCCTCCTGACACGTGGTGTATACTCGCTGTACACACGCTGTTTACCAAGTGAAACCCTCCTGACACGTGGTGTATATTCGCTGTTTACCAAGTGAAACCCTCTTGACACCTGGTGTTTACTCGCTGTACACACGCTGTTTACCAAGTGAAACCCTCTTCACAGGTGGTGTATACTCGCTATACATTATCTCAAATTAACCCAAGAGGTCATACTTAAGCATATTTAATGATCATTAACTTTCCACACTGCAATTGTTCAATCTCGAGTGCAGTCATGGCTAAAAACTGCTTTAGCTCTATATTATAGTTATTATATAACTGTTGGAGTTGGTCCCTTGTATGATTTCGACGACAACGACTATCTATAACAATCACACCAATACTCACACTAACATACTATTGGTACCAGTAATATTTCTTAACTGTAACTTATTTACAACAAAACAGCACAACACATATTATAACTCATGCTATTAATATTATACAAGAGACTTATTTATAATTATTAATAGGTATTATGTTTCTCATCAATAAAAAAAAAAATGCAATTATTTAAAAGTATACCTACTTTTATAAACCTACCTTGTATAATAATATACTAGATTACAATTGTTCACGCTCTTATATATAAACAAATAAATAACCCAATATTAAATAGGTACGTATTCAAGTCTCGCCAGTGTCAATCGTCGACCGCCGGAGGAGGGGTGGGGAGCGAATGGTATCTCACGAGTATTACTATTGGTCGATACAAAAACTACACGCTCGCACGCTTATACGGTGCGCAAGCTACTTGGAGTTAACAAAACAGGGGTAACGTGTATGGTGAGCATTATTCGGTCGTCAGTCGGCGTTCGCTTCGAACGTCTCTCTAACGTCTATCTCTCAACGCGTATCGTACGTAGTACTACAACAACAACATGCCGCCCAAGACTAGCGGTAAGGCCGTTAAATCATCGCCTTTCACCAACTGGGACGCCTTCACTCAGGCTCTCGAGGACTGGCCGCTCTCCACCCTCAACAACGTCAACGCTCAAACTGTTTCCGATATCACCCGCCGAAGCCCGCTGCCCTTGAGCCTGAAGGAGCTGATCGCCCGGAAGCGCAAACAACGCAGCCTGTGGCAGAGGACCCGCAGCACCACTGTAAAGACCGAGTTAAACCGCCTGATAGGAGTAGTCAAGAAGAAGATGGCCGAATACCGGGCAAAAGTCTGGGAAGCTCACATCGCCACTCTCAGCTACTCCACCCACAATCATCTGCAGGAGACGCGAGGCAATGCAAAGGACCGCACGGCGACTGCGCGCCGCGGCGCCACCACCCGGACCGCGGCTCCGGCAACCATGCCACACTCTGATCATGTCCCTTCTAATGTTTCGGGTCCTCCAGCAGACTCTAAAAAGAGAAGGAAGAGGAATATGAAGTCCAAGCAGCCCGCCGCGGTGCATCCGGCCCTCGCCGCTGCGGTCGCGGCCAACAGTATTACCCCCGCCGATCTCACGGAGTTGGAAAACATGGTTCGGGAGATGGTAGAAGCCCAATTACGCCTGTTTTTTGACGGATCATGCAGCCAGCAAACATAGACATCAGCCGATCAACTAAGCCCACCGCCGCTCAGGATCGACGGCTCCGTCGTCTGTCGGACCAGCTGCCGCGGGAAGCTCAATGCGCGAAAAAAGCCCTTTTCAGGGCTAACAAACATATCCTGACACAGAAATCGTTTTAGAATGGACACGACGTCAATCAATCAATCCATCAAAAAATAATATAATACTAGATTTTGCCCAGTAATTCCAACATTTCTACCCCCTTTTTCTTGCAATTAAATAGCTACTATGTTCTTCTCAGGTTCTGACTAAATATCTTTGTAATTAGCCCTGGGGCTATTATTACTCCACCGGATTGGGAGCCTTCCTGAAGGGACTGAACCTTACAATATATTATTTTTTACATTGTATGCACCTGGACCGAAGCGCTCCAGGTGCCTACGTCTGTCGTAGTTGTCTTCCCAGACCGGCCGTCTGGGAAGGGGTCGGCGTCCTCGTCTTCGTCGAAGTGTCGGTTTGTAGAGTGAGTCCGTCTGAGTTCAGTGAGGCAGTTTCAGGGGAGTTATGTAAGTTGGGGTCAGTAGGGGACAGTTTGTACACCAGGCCGTTATGCCATACCTTATCGAAAGCTTTCGCGACGTCGAGGAAGATTGCTCCCGTCGGGATGCTGCGATGTGCCAGAATGTGCTCCGTGATGCGGAGCACTTGAAGGTCACATGAGTGTTTGGCTCGAAAGCCAAATTGCTCGTTGATGAGGATTCCCGAACTTACAACAAACTCTTTCAAGCGAGCGAGTATCAGTCGCTCGTAGAGTTTGCCGAGGGTGTTAATTAAACTAATGGGTCTGTAGCTGTTCGGGAGGTTGCGGGGTTTCCCTGGTTTGGGAATGCCGATGACTATTGCTTCCTTCCACTTATGTGGGAAGTGGCAATTTGCCAGAGCGGCATTGAAAATGGCTACAAGGATAGTTATGATTTGGGCTGGGAGATGCTTAAGCATTTTGTTTGAAATATTATCAGAGCCTGGGGATTTGTTGGGGCGGAGAGACCTGATTATCGACTCCACTTCCGCGCACGATACTGGGGTGAAAGGGTCAGAGGGGAAGAGGTCGAGATACCTGTGTCTATTTTACTGATATGGCATAAATCTATGTTTATTGTGCTCGGGGAACATCGGGTTTCAAGACTGTCTGCAAGGGTCTGTGCTTTTTCCGCGCCTGCGCTTGGCGGTCTGGTTGAATAAGAGGGAGCATGGTGGCCATTGTGTCCGTTGTTAGACGGTGTGCTAAATCCGAATTATTATATTCGCTTTCTGGGCTGGTTCTATGTCTTTAAGTAAAATGTACCAGTTTTCGGTTCGATGTTCAAATAGTTGGGTTTTTAAGTTGCGCTGAAGGTGCCTAAGGGAATCTCTGTTTTCTTCAGTGCGATAACGGGAGTATGCTCTAATGGCAGCGTTCTTTTCTGTCGCTAACCGTTGTTACCGTTCTACCTTTTTTAGGGAGAGGGTTATAAAAATAAAGATGTTGAATTATAATTATAGGTCTATTTATTCTTAAAAGTACTATTCTAGGTTGTTTCCTTACTTTAAGTAGTATTATAGCTTAAAGTAGCATATAATTGACACACAAACAGTATTTAAGAATTGCCAGCTAAGCTCAGGGGTATGTGGGTTATCTTGGAGCTTTAAAGTTTAAAAAAAAGGAATATAAGTATTATTGGGCGCCACAAGCGATTTAAAAAAGAATAACCTCATTCAGCGCTTGTCTGGATGAGGGATAAAAATTAAATAGAGGGTGAAACACTTCCCTGCGGAGTCCTCGAAGGAAAGTCTTGTACTTGGAACCAAGAAAGCCACGGAGTCAAAAAGAAGCCGGTGAATAAAGAAACCCGAAGAATATAGAAAGCCGGTGCATCAAGAAAGGGTAGAATAAAGAAGCCGTAGTATAGAAAAAAGCCCTTCGTCGGGGGATGCGTGAATACCACAGAGGTGCCTCTGCACGCCAACAGCCCGGAACGAGGGCTTCCAATAAAAATAAAGTGGTCCACCGATGGGCCAGCGCAAAGGATGTTCCAAAGGGAACCAAAAGTCCTACGCCGACAGCCAGGTGACAATTATAACCTCTCTTTCGACACAAAGTCACAATCCCATAACCTACGATAACATCGTAATAAAACTGGGATCGGCTGCGCTTACGCGCAAGAGGAGCAATAGCTCAGAACAAAAAAAAATGACACGGGTCTTCAATGACGTCTCGCGCGACCACGCCCATCCATAGACACGAGTGTTGCCACTATTACTCAATATTAGGGCAGGCCTACATGACTATAAAACACGAGTACTAAATTAAAAAAAAAGTTGTAACACCGTCTCAAGTCCTCCGGCAGTTTCATGCGGTGATTGCTCCATAGGCGCGACCACGTCGAACGGTAGATTGTCAACCAGACGGTCAAGCGCGTAGCCATTGTTGTTGTTTGTTATTCAGTTCCAAAGATTATGTTTGCAGTTTAGGTCACCTGCTAGAATGACGGCATCGTCTAAATTTAGAAAAGTTTTAATATGAGTGGATTAATGGAATTGGATGCTACAGAAATGGGGGATGGCCAGTCATGCTTAATTTGCAAATTGAGGCTTCTTAATTGATTAGTGTTTGCAACATTAAAAATATAAAATATAATTTAATAATTTATATGCGATGGCAACACTGCCACTTCCTCTTCCATTTTCTAACACCAACTTGTAAACGTGTGCTCAGTGAATAAATATTTAATTAATACAAACCAATACGTATTATTTAACAACACCAGCGCAGCAAGATCCCTTCATGGTCCTTCGAAAGGAAAAAAGAAGCTGGGCCACGCAAGAAGGAAACTTTGGACTTCACCGAAAAAATTACCACTGGACATTGCCGTGGTCAAACCAGTCGCGTTATATTAACGTGGCAGCGAGAGGTGAAGGATCCTGCCAAGTTCCAGATTTTATTAAAGTTGGTGCAATTTGAAGTGAAGTGCAAGTTTGTGCAATTTACGAAGCATACCTAAAAGGAAAGAAAACATCGATCAACTTTGGAGGTTATTTTTTCGCTTATCCAATACCATCACAGGTGCCAACATCGAAAACATCGTGCATCCGGCGTCCACGCAATTAAAAAAAAAAAGAAGTAAGAAAACTGTCTACTCAAACAGCTCGTGTGAAGCCTGCCTTAAGAAGCCGATGTCAAGTTTCGTATAGTATTTTATCTGTGCTAATATTATTTTTTCTTTCCACTTCCGTATTGCATTTTTTCACAACATAATTATCTGTATTCCGTTTAGCTAAGCGTCTAACGCCATTTTGTGTACGATTAATTATAAGTAACAATTTTATATTGTAAAACGCACAACGATTTGTAAAGATGGCCAAATCAGTTACTAAAGCTGATCAATTAAAAAAGTTAGTTGCGGAGCGGGAGTACGTCAAAGCTAGTTTAGCTAGAATTTTTAAATTCGGCGACACGTGCGCAGAATCACCGGTTTCGTTGATCGAGGCGAAGCGTACGCAACTGGTAGATCTCTTTAAGAACTATCAAGCGGTTAGCATCGAGATATGCTGTTTGGATCCGTCAGACGAAGAAAACATAGGTGAGTGTGAGGACAAGTACGCCATATGTATTTCAAAATTCATTGAAAATTCTAACAAAAGTGTAGCTGTTCCTAGAACAAATTCCAATTCGCATCCGTTAGCAAGTGTAAAGCTACCAAACATAGATATTGAAACATTCACAGGTAAATATAGTGATTACACTAGATTTATAAACATATTCACATCAATGATACACAATAATTCTACATTAGATAATGTGCAACGATTGTATTATTTGCGTAATTTTCTCAGTGGCGAACCTCTCGACTTAATAAAAAACTTACCTATCGCGGATAACAGTTACAATGAAGCACTGTCGATTCTAAAAAAGAGATATGACAATAAGTATTTAATTATAAATGAACATATTGCTCATTTGCTAGAAATACCTCATTCTCAATCGACAGCTGCCAGTCTTAGGGATTTTACATCCAATATTAACCAACAAATTACCGCTCTGAAATCCATTCACGATAATGCTAAACATTGGGATATTATATTAATATTTATACTTTTAAAAAGGTTAGATCCCACGATCGCTAGTTCTTACCAATTAGATAGAGACTACACAAAAGACCCGACGATTGAAGATTTCTTGGAATTTATAGAGAAACGAGCACGAGCACTGGAAAGTGTTGAGCAAGGTGCAAGTACATCTGAGCAGTTCAGCGATGCTGCTGTTGCAGTGAACGCCGCCTACACTTCGAGAATCCAGACCAACGCTCCGAGATGCATTGCCTGTAAGTCAAACCACAAATTATTTACATGTTCCAAATTTAAACTGTCACCTGTCAATGAAAGACTTAGACTTGTAAAGTCTAACAATCTGTGTTCAATCTGCCTAAATAGTCATGCAGGAAAATGCAGATTCCACTTCAGGTGCAGTCAATGTAAGGACAGATCTCATCATTCCCTACTGCATGTGGATGCGGTGAATAATGCTAAAGCTTCAGGTACTGTAACACTTACCTCAACGCAAGGGGATAGTCAATGCTTGCTCCCCACTGCAAGAGTTTCTCTTGTAGCTCGTGATGGTACAAAATATATAGTTAAAGCATTGCTAGACAGTGGATCACAAGTGTCATTTGTGTCGACCAATCTCATACAAAGGTTAGGTCTGACACCGAACAAAGATGACATAACAATAGTGGGTATAACAAATGTCAACAATAAAGTAAATTATAGCATACCACTCGAAATACATTCACTGATCTCACATTATAAATTGAATTTAAACTGTCATGTGGTTGATACAATCACATGCAAGCTACCTCAAAATAAAATAGATATCTCTCAGGTACAAATTCCCTCTGGCATTCAACTGGCAGATAAGGAGTATAACATTCCAGGCGAGATCCATATATTGATGGGATGTGACGCATTTTTCCAGGTGCTCCTGCCGCAACAGCTGTCATCAGCCCGGCAGCAATCCACGCCTGAGCCACATAGTCTTCAGCCTGCTATAATAAACACACACTTCGGCCATGTCATCGGGGGGAGCATTCCCCTACCTAAGGGAGCATCTAATAAAGTAGTTAGTCTACATTGTCAGGTATGCCAGTCTGATTCTGATATCATCAACGATACCCTTCAAGCCTTTTGGAAAACTGAAGATGTGCCTGAGATATTCAAAGAAAAATCCTCAGAATCTCAATTATGTGAGGAAATATTTCAGGACACTGTACAATTAAATAACAACAAGTTTCAAGTTGATTTACCATTAAAATTACCTTTAGAAAATATAAATGATACTCTAGGTCAATCTTTTGATCTAGCTTTGAGTAGATTTTTAAACTTAGAGAAAAAATTACAAAGATATCCTAATTTGCTTGAGAAATATAGACAGTTTATAAATGAATATGTGGAGCTTGGTCATGGCCACTATGTGGACATCAATAGTTATGACCTAAGCAAGGATGCTGTGTACTTCCTACCACATCATGCAGTATTAAATGAAAATAGTAAATCTACTAAAACAAGGGTTGTTTTTGATGGATCGATGAAGACTAATAAAAAAATCTCATTAAACCATGTTTTGCTTAATGGTGATTTGTTACAAAAAGATATATTTCACATAATGCTTTTGTTTCGTTTCGGCGATCATACACTCACGACTGATATTCGACGTATGTTTAGGGCGATATATGTCAATCCCTTGCACACTTCGCTTCAAAATATCCTATGGCGTGACAATCCGAACGAACCTATACGTTGCATTCGCTTAGATACTGTAACATATGGCTTAAAGAGTTCTAACTTTTTAGCTACGAGGTGTTTGTTTGAGCTTGCATCGCGATATGAGCATGATTATCCGTTAGCTGCGTTTATCATCCGGAATTGTAGTTATGTTGATGACGCGTTATACGCTAATTCTGACCTAGCTACAGTTTTGGAAGCTAAACGACAGCTACGCGAATTACTAAAGCTTGGGGGATTCGATACTCATAAGTGGTCATCCAATAATGAGCAAGTTCTGTCGGATATACCTCCAGCAGAGCAACATTTTGATAAAATAGATTTATTACAAGATGAACAAAAAATTAAGGCATTAGGCTTAACAATTGATATTAAAAAAGATTGTTTTACAATCTCTTGTCCTGAAACATATAATGAAAAAACAGTGACAAAAAGAAACATTTTAAGCTATATTTCAAAGTTTTATGATCCAATGGGATATATTAGTCCTATTGTAGTAAAGGCAAAGGCCATTATACAGAAGCTTTGGTCAGAACAGATTGATTGGAATGACAATCCATCCGATGCTTTAACAAGAGAGTGGTTGCAATTTGCGCAAGGTCTGTCTAGCATGAATCCTATTTCTTTAAGTCGCAACATTCCAGTCAACGATTCATCTGCTGCTGTCCAACTCATCGGCTTCTGCGACGCATCTTCTACCACCGGCTACGGCTGCTGCATATATTTGAGAGTGGTCGACCAAGCAGGTAATGCGAAATTATACTTACTTTGCTCGAAGTCACGAATAAACCCTCTTAACAACAAACTAACGGTGCCGAGGTTGGAGTTGAATGCTGCCTTGCTGCTTGCTAAACTAATATCACGTGTGTATGATACATTAAAACTTAAATTAAAGATTGACGATGTCTTTCTCTTCACTGACTCGCAAATAGTCCTAGCATGGTTTGCAACTGAAGTCACACTTCTTCAAGCATATGTTGCCAACAGAGTGGGTGTCATTAAAAATCACACAGGTGATTGGCGTTGGTTGTACATCAACACTGCAGACAACCCTGCGGATCTGGTCAGCAGAGGAGTCGATCCGGAACAGCTGGCAAACTGCACATTGTGGTGGCATGGACCGTCGTTTCTGCAAAATAAGTATGACTTTATAAATAATAAAATATCGTTACCTGATGTCATCCCAGAAATGAAGGCTCGCGCTGCTCTCTCCAGTGGATCAGTTTCTCTTGGTACCAGCAAATGCAACCCTCTTCTTGAAGCAGTCATAGATAAATATTCAGACATAAATAAAATGTCACGAGTCGTTTCTTATTTCTTTAGATTTTTCAATTATCTTAAAGCGAAAATAAATAATAAAAATGAAACATTGCAATATAAACCTCTCTCTAGTTCTGAATTGCAAAGGGCACTGATACTTATTGTACAATATGATCAAAGCATACATTATGCTAGTGATATTCACGCTATCAAAACTAACAAACCTGTCAGTGCTTCCTTAAAGCCATTACATCCGTTTTTAGATAACCAAGGCGTTTTGAGAGTAGGTGGCAGACTACAAAATTCCAATCTGTCATACTCACAGAAGCATCCTATTATATTATGTAAAGGTTCAAAGATTACAGAATTAATTATTAGAAGTGAACATATTAGATTGTTACACGCTGGACCTAAATTATTACTGTCCAGCCTAAATCAGAAATTCTGGTTGGTAAATGGAATTAGAGCAATAAAAAAGGTTATTTATAAATGTATTATTTGTTTTAGACTGAAAGCTAACACAGCTAAACAATTAATGGGTTCTCTTCCCGAGGATAGGGTTGTGAGACCTGCGAGAGCTTTTCAAAAAGTAGGTCTAGATTTTTTAGGTCCTATAAATGTTAAACAATCCCGAGTACGTCGTGCTATAGTAGGAAAAGGTTATATATGTGTTTTTGTATGTTTCAGTACAAAAGCTGTTCACTTAGAGCTATGTTCAGATATATCTACTGCTACATTTCTCGCATGCTTCAGACGTTTTATTTCGCGTAGAGGTTTGCCTACTGATTGTTACTGCGATAATGCAAGCACATTCAAATCAGCCAATAGTCAGTTAACAGAATTATATAGATTAGTAAACTCTAAGGAACATCAAACTCAGGTGCAAGGCTTTGCTGCACAAATGCAGACAACCTTTCATCACATTCCTTGTTATTCTCCTGCCCAGGGCGGTCTGTGGGAAAATTCCGTTAAACAAACTAAAAATTGTTTAAAACGTACAATTCAGAAAGCTTTATTAACTTACGAAGAGCTTAATACAATTCTAACGCAAATAGAAGCTGTATTGAACTCTACACCATTGATTCCTATGACTAATAACTGTGATGATTATACATATTTAACTCCAGGTCACTTTCTCATAGGGACAGCTATGACTTCTTACCCTGAACCCGATATTACATCTGTACCGTTGAATAGATTAAAACTGTGGCGCACTTGTACTCATATGGTTCAATGTTTTTGGCGGATCTGGCATAAACAGTATTTAAATACTTTACAAAATAGGCCTAAATGGCGCACTGTTGAGCCAAACATTCAGGTAGGTTCCCTTGTACTCCTGGTAGAAAAAGATACTCCTCCATTAAATTGGCCCATGGCAAGAGTTATTCGTGTCTGTCCTGGAAAAGATAATCTAGTTAGGGCTTTTGAAGTAAAAACCCCTAATGGCAGAACACATGTTAGATCTATAACTAAAATATGTGCGTTACCTTTAGAGTAATTTACATAATATAAGTAAAAATAAGTTACATGAATAATAATGTGATTGTAGAACATAAGCTATAAGATAAGTTTACCTATAATAAGTAATGTTGTGCAATGTACACTTACCTTTAATATGAATACTTACCTCTTGTGTTGTATACCTCTCACCATACCTAAAAAATTAAAATAAGTTAGATTATATTAAACTTAACTTACAATACATAATAATAATACTTACCTTGGTGTAGTAGTCACTTCATGTAACCTGTAATAGTATAAAATAATAATTATTTAAAATAAAAAGCAAAATTAAAATGTATAAGTTAACATGCAACAAGTATATAATAATAAATTACTCACCTTGTTATCAATAGATATACTCACCATGTTCCTATATATTTTAGATATAACATTGTACTGTCCAGTTTCATAATTTACTTATGAATATGATTGCTATAATTAATTGTAATAGATTTAATTGATAAAAATAATTACTTATTTTCAAGTCTATTATATAAAGTACAATGTAAAGTGCCATATTGTATTAGTATTAGTTTAAATGTTAATTAAACTTATGATTTAATTAGTCATATAATATAGGCACTAGCCTTTGTATTTTCTTGAGGCCGCAACATGTTTGCAACATTAAAAATATAAAATATAATTTAATAATTTATATGTGATGGCAACACTGCCACTTCCTCTTCCAATATCTAACACCAACGTGTAAACGTGTGCTCAGTCAATAAATATTTAATTAATACAAACCAATACGTATTATTTAACAACACCAGCGCAGCAAGATCCCTTCAATTAGCTCAGGTGTTGGGATAGGGGAGCAATGAATAGATTTTTTGTAGTAAATGAGAGTGCCTCCTTTGGGTAGGACACTGACAGGAAATGTTTCCTGTATGAGGAAAACATCAAGTTGATGGTCTTTGGAAAAGTTTCGGGAGGGTAGCTATTAGCCATTAGAGACGGACGCGGAGCAGAAGGGTTCGGGTTTCTAATATGATTTTTTTCTTAACTGAATAGTTTGCGCGAGAGACTCTTCCAAAGTGGTAAAATGTGTGAGGCACACGTAATTACATCCTGCAAGTGTCTCAGTTTTAACCTAACCTAACCTACTTTTCTGATAGTTTCGGAATAAAGACAAGCATGGATATTAAATGTGACCTTCTGTGACTAGGGGGTCAAAAATTCTTGGAATTCGTGTGACTTACTTTATGGATGACCCCTATTATTACCGGCTGGTATTTTTATATCAAAATAATTTACATTACATTATGGGATGGGTAAATTATGACATATTATAATTATGATCTTTTTATATTTAAAATTCCAGTAATTGTTGTTATAAGACTTTATAATCCATGAAATAAAGAACGGTCGCGGAGTCACAATAACCTTGAAGTGTTACTGTGCGAGCGTGAGGGCACTATTACTACGCGCGTGCGACAGAGACAGATAGAAAGAGGGCAACGACCGTTTTTCGCTGTGCTCCGCGACCGTCCTTTATATGTTATAATTGAAATATATGAACTGTTTCCCTGTGTCCCAAGTAAGTTTATGATATTATATATCCTACTTTATAGCAAAATACCTACATTGGTTTCAAAAATGAATTACCAAACTAGGTCTATATCCCGACATGTCCTCAATTTTATTGCATTGTTAAGTTGTCAATACTATTGTAAAAAAAAATTGTGTCTTCGACAAAATAATTTCTCTAATTACCTAAGTTAATGTTATACATGACACTAAATAATATGTCCAGGAATATTTAAAGTTTCTAGAATTGTTGTTATGATAATGAAAACCCGTCTGAGATAAATTTATGCATTTATTTAATATTAAAGTTATACCAGATAAAGATATATTATTCAAAATTATGCTTTTTCATTATTATGCATAATATTGTTATGCCAAGTTTGTTACGCGTTTTCCATATATGCCAAGTTATGTTATGCTATAATAATTATAAGGGGCACCTATGTTAAGGTCTATGGTATTTACAATACGTCCAATTGAAAATAGGCCACGCCTATACACTATTCATGAAACTAGGTAGAAAGAAAATTAGAATTTTAAAAGAGAGATACAATTTACAAATTTTATTAAATACTTACATTTTTACAATTCCTCAATGGTTATATTTATTCAAACAATATCGAATTAACACTAATATTGCACTTAATGTCTATAATAATTATTATAATAGACTTTGGCGCAACCGCCTGTAAGATTATTTATAATAGACTAGCTGTCCGCCCCGGCTTCGCACGGATCCCTTTTTTTTATAGCCTATAGCGGTCCCGGCAGACGTCATCCTGCCCGTTCGAAATTCAAATTAGGTAACTTTAGTTAGACAACGTTTGTATGGGAAAAGAAAAGGGCTGTTTTTAGGGTTTTCCCGGCAATTATTCGATTTTTTCTCGCCGTAAGAACCATCCTTGGACTTCAACGAACATTTAAAAAAAAATTGGCCAAATTGGTCCAGGCGTTGTCGAGTTATGCGCTTACCAACACATTTTGCGATTCATTTTTATATATAAAGAAAGATTAGCGGTCCGCCCTGGTTTCGTACGGGTCCCTAATTTTTTTTTTTTTTGAAACTGAAAGAATTTTTCAAATTGGTCCATTACTTTTTTTTAACCCTGTTCATTAGAACCAAACTAACAAACTTTTACTTTTTATAATATTATTTGTATAGAAATACTCAGCACGTTACGTGTTCGCGGGTACGTAACTTGTTCGCTCGTAATAGTCGAGTATACTCGTAAAGACAGGCAACAGAGAGCTAGTTATTGTTAAAATATTGTAAACGTGACTACGAATATGGGAACTGTAAAGTTTTAATACTTGTTATTTATTTGCAGTAAGGAATAAATAAATACATTCCTACATTGAAATATTGATTATAGAACAATGATATTATTACCCAGGTACTGAGAACAATCAACTCAATCGGCTGAGTAGTTTGTATTGTTTGTTTGTTTGTTGAATTTTCTTTGCAAGAATTGAACTTTAAGAATGGAAATGTAAAATAATAATAATATATTATATGTTTATTTTATAAAGTTTATAATATTAATGTGATGAGCACGAATATTTGTACTTATTTGTCTTTTAAGTGGTGTTGATGTCTGTCTGTCTGTGAGTGTAATCTTTTACTATAAATTAATAATATTATTTATTGTATTGTGTAATATATGGAATAAGTTATTTTAATTAAATTAATTATGTTTTGTTTGAGAATAATTATTTATAATGATTATTTGAGTAGGTAATAGGTATTACAATTTGTTTATATATTTGTGTGTTTAAATTATTTTATTTTAATTATTTCATTGTAATTAGTATTTACGAGGATAAATGTATTGTGATAATGATATTGTTTGATTTATAGGAAAAATGAAAAATTAATTATTAATTATAAACATAATTATTTATCATAGTTTAATAATATGAAGGTAGCATTTATTTTAGCATTTATATGAATTTTGTTATTGTAAATATATTTATGTTGTAATATTGTGATAAATTTTTATTTTTATATTAAGTATATTATTCATTGATATTTTTTTTATATTTATATGTATTATTTGTTGTTGAGGTTTGATATTATATACTTATGTAATATTGATTTTTTATTGTTATATATATTAAATTTAAATATTGATTGTTATAATATAATAAAATGAGTTATGTTTGATAAGTAGTAAGAGTATTTACTTGTGTACCTACTTATAATAAAATTGTGATAATTATTAAGGAAGTGTATAAAAAAGACAAAGATTATTTATTAATAATTTATTAAAATGTATAAAATTGAGGTAAACATTTGCTATATTTGGTGCTACACCTACTCGGTGTCTGTGAAGATGTGCGGTTCGCCCGCGGGCCGGCGCTGCGCTGCGCGCTGGGCGGCGCTCTGGGCGGCGTGCGGCGTGCGGCGGGCGCGACGGCGGGCGCGACGGCGGGCGCACCACCTGCACCACCGCGGCACCGCGGCACCGCGGCACGACGCACGGCGCTATCACCTATCTGTAACATACAGCCGCCAACACAACACCAACCGATTAACACTAATAACTAGGTAGGTACCTATACACTAATACTACAATAATACGACAACGACTGGACAGATTAAAAACAGAAAACAAACAAACAAACAAACAAACAAACAAACGAAAAAGCACCCGTCCGCTAGTAAATAAAATATATACACAAATAACATTTTTTAGGTATGTACGTATGTATATATATGTATGTATGTATGTATGTATGTATGTATGTATGTATGTATGTATGTATGTATGTATGTATGTATGTATGTATGTATGTATGTATGTATGTATATAATAGGTATATTATATTATAACAAATACATAATATTTACGTACCTATTGACACGAAACGACGATATACACTTAAATTCATATTTTGTATCATGCACTGACTGATTAATAACAAAAACACACTTGTTGTTGTTGTTATTACTACCACTTTCATAATTTGAATTTTAACACTAAAATTATAAAAATAATAGAATACATAACTGTGTCAATCGTCGACCGCCGGAGGAGGGGTGGGGAGCGAATGGTATCTCACGAGTATTACTATTGGTCGATACAAAAACTACACGCTCGCACGCTTATACGGTGCGCAAGCTACTTGGAGTTAACAAAACAGGGGTAACGTGTATGGTGAGCATTATTCGGTCGTCAGTCGGCGTTCGCTTCGAACGTCTCTCTAACGTCTATCTCTCAACGCGTATCGCAACATGCCGCCCAAGACTAGCGGTAAGGCCGCCAAAAAATCCGGCAAGGCACAGAAGAACATATCCAAGTCCGACAAGAAAAAGAAGAAGCACAAGAGGAAGGAGAGTTACGCCATTTACATCTACAAGGTGCTCAAGCAGGTCCACCCCGACACCGGTATCTCCAGTAAGGCTATGTCGATCATGAACTCTTTCGTGAACGACATCTTCGAGCGTATCGCCGCGGAGGCATCGCGTCTCGCACACTACAACAAGAGATCCACCATCACGTCGAGGGAGGTGCAGACCTCCGTGAGGCTGCTGTTGCCCGGTGAGCTCGCCAAGCACGCAGTCAGCGAGGGCACCAAGGCCGTCACCAAATACACCAGCTCCAAGTAAACGAACAACGAACAGGCAGCAGCACAATACCTACACGGTTTTATACGGTGTAGTTATTGTGTATATAGGTACCGTTTGTTTGTTTATCGTCGATGAACAACAGCAAACAAAAGGCCCTTTTCAGGGCCACAAATACGTTCCGATAATGTGATATAACATTACGTTTCTTATCATGGAAGATGTCAATCAATCAATCAATCAATCAATCAATAATACGCCAGACCAACAGAACTGAATTGGTGGAAATAAGAATTGGTTTATTATTATTTCCAACGCACCATACATCGTCATGATTTCCTATATAATTATTGAATATAATAATAATGATAACAACAACAACAACAAAAATGTAGGTATGTTTTTTTAAAACGTTGGAATGAAACGAACAAACTATTAACGGATATTCCATATTAGTACTAATTATGGAATTTTTACTGTAAATAATCTGAAACGTCAGCAAATAATAATAGCGTTGTTTTAAAACGGTTAGGTTAGGTTCCGTTTCTCTTTACGATTTGTTTGCTAATTATCTAGATAATGCACGTCTCTGAAGTCTGATGTAAGTAGGTACTGTATTTAACTAAATTCCAGTCTATTATTTATACATATTATTATTATAGTTATGTATGTATATACCTATAGAATTTTTATCATGAGGTTTAGATCAGAACTACAAACGACATACGGAATAAGAATAATATACTGTAATAATGTATTTTTTTTTTTTTTTTTTTTTTTTTTTTTATATTGCTATTTATTATTATATATTATTCGAAACTCTGATCGAACTGACTAACTAACCAACAAACGAATGTGTATCATATATGAAAGTGGTGGGGATAACGAAACGAAAGGCACCTCATCTATCTCGCTCTAACATCGGTATAAATAGGACGTCATCTAACTGCGATGTTTTTATTCTCACCCCGCTCGTGATACGTGAACGTTGCGCGCGTGTTGTCAGTAATAAGAAAATTATTATTATTATCTTTGGAGATGGCTCGTACCAAGCAGACCGCTCGCAAGTCCACCGGTGGTAAGGCGCCGCGTAAACAGTTGGCCACCAAGGCGGCCCGCAAGAGCGCACCGGCCACCGGAGGCGTCAAGAAACCCCATCGTTACAGGCCCGGTACCGTCGCCCTGCGTGAGATCCGTCGCTACCAAAAGAGTACCGAGCTGTTGATCCGCAAGTTGCCCTTCCAACGTCTAGTGCGTGAGATCGCGCAGGACTTCAAGACCGATCTCCGCTTCCAGAGCTCCGCCGTGATGGCGCTCCAGGAGGCGAGCGAGGCTTACCTCGTCGGTCTGTTCGAAGACACCAATCTGTGCGCCATTCACGCCAAGCGCGTCACCATCATGCCTAAGGACATCCAACTCGCCCGTAGGATCCGCGGTGAGCGAGCCTAAGCAGCGACGCGACAGCAGCAGCAACATTATTATTATACAACGACGACGATGACCAACCGAAAGGAGTTGGTCGTCCGAAAGTTATAATTATACAAAAGGCCCTTTTCAGGGCCACATATGAATCTGATGTTGTTAACTATGTTTCTATAACGCGATGACGATCAATCAATCAATCAATCAAACCGACAAATCAATGAATAGATAAACGAATGTCTCCCGACTGAATTAGGTACTCTTATTATATTATTAGGTAGGTAATCTTAGTATATTATTACGTACTCCTATTACGCAACGTAACCTATCTATACGTTTATATCAAAATTTGAAAATATTTTTGGTAACATTTCTTTTATTTCTATTGGCATTATTGTGAACGGATGATGTAGACCGTAGGTATGTATGTATATATGTATGTATGTATGTATATATATATATATATATGGAATATGGAGAATTATATTTAACACTTATACAGCTATTACTAGCAATAATAAATAAACTATTTACCAAACTGAATAAGAGAGATATAAGAAAGAAAATGGAATAATAAATAAAAACAATAATTATTGTTCAGAGCGAGCGCAATCGAATCGGGACAATTCGGGTTCGGGTATCTTCGTTCGTCTCGTCTATCCCCACTCCGTCGGTGTCGGCGACCGAAACATATAAATATGCGGCACCCAGCTGGGGAAACGGACAGATTACGTTCGTTCGTCGCCGCTACGCTATATACGCGCAGTGGTGTTTCGTATCAGCAAGTCAAGCAAGTTCAGTAGAAAAACAAGATGACCGGTCGCGGTAAGGGAGGAAAAGGTCTGGGGAAAGGAGGAGCCAAGCGTCACAGGAAAGTGTTGCGTGATAACAT
This sequence comes from Polylopha cassiicola, assembly GCA_038024825.1. Taxonomy (NCBI): domain Eukaryota; kingdom Metazoa; phylum Arthropoda; class Insecta; order Lepidoptera; family Tortricidae; genus Polylopha; species Polylopha cassiicola. Next base: position 5,780,414 of record CP149065.1, on the reverse strand, counting down.
CCAGGGTATCACGAAGCCCGCCATCCGCCGTCTGGCTCGCAGAGGCGGCGTGAAGCGTATCTCCGGTCTGATCTACGAGGAGACGCGCGGTGTGCTCAAGGTGTTCCTAGAGAACGTGATCCGCGACGCGGTCACATACACCGAGCACGCCAAGAGGAAGACCGTCACCGCCATGGACGTCGTGTACGCTCTGAAACGCCAGGGCCGCACCCTCTACGGTTTCGGCGGTTAAACCTCGCTCGCTCGGCAGCGCAGGCACGAGCGTTGTATGTACTCGTTCGATCGCGGTCGATCTCCGCTGATGTTGGTTTTATAATTCCTTCATCAAACGGGAACGAACTGACGATCGAAACGGATACAACCAAAACAACAAAGGCCCTTTTCAGGGCCGCACATGATTCATTCGTTGGCCATATTACCTATGGTTAATTTGAGTTTCTATAATAACACGAGACTTGTCGATCAATTTGATATTACCTTACCACCTACCTAGTTATAAATAAATACATACATACATACATACATATATATCTATCTACCTAACTAAACCCTTATATAGACCATACTTTAATACATTGGTAAGTACATATATCATCCAAAGAAGCAAAAGTCCTCTAACCGCTACCAGAAAAGTGGGTTAGGTTAGGTTAGAACTGCGACCCTCTACAAAATAAAAAACGTGTCTATAAAACTTTTATATTATAATAATCAGAGTATTTAATGCAATCGTACCTATATCGTAAAGCTTTTGGGTAACATTATATATTATTATAATGGGATTACATCTCATAATTATTGTATCCTTATGACACAATCATTATTTTGCCTCTTCACTCTCGATGCCGCCCGGGCGGGCAGATTCAGCGTTAGTGACATAGCATAACCATAATACACACATACATAATATTATGTTATTCTTCACTCGCTTCTTCTTCTCTTCGATATATATTATTATATTATATCCAAAATCCCACGCACATTATCGCTCCGCCCGACTGCCCGACTCACTTCACTTCGACTCGCCTTCCTTCCTTCCTTTTACTCCTTGTCACTACTACTACTACTACTACTACTACTACTACCACCAATGGGTACGACTCGTTGCTTTATTATGTACTTTTTACTTACTTACAAAAATATTATATATAATAATTATATAAAACGTCCCTATATAACAATTTTGTTTAAATCTTTCCATTATTTCACTGATTTTACATGGGCTTCATCCGTTCGAGATTCATCGAATGTAAACCGTCGAACGAAGCTAGGCTGTTTTACGACACCGAACTTAACTATCCGAAATAACGATACACCTAGATGAGACGTTATATGTTCAATACTTATATACATCTGGGGAATATTCACTTTCAACTGGTCGTGTGTAAACAAAGTGTTTATGTCGTTTTAATATGTAAAATCACTTTTTAAAGTGACCCGAGGTACGCGACGTACGCAATACCAAAATATAAACGTACGTCACGTTAAAACTGTCCCGTTTACCATGTAATAATCGTAAATTATCGACGGTTACACTCATAAATGGGACGCGTGACCGCATTTAATATAATAAATCTGAATACTCTCCGAAATATAAACGTTTTTCAATATATATGTTAGTGAAAAGTTGGAAGTGTTGTTGAGAGAAAACCTCTCGCGGCATCGTGCACTTCTCTAGGGTATTGCCGTAGTTTACCTTATAGACATTCGTTATAAGCAACACGCATACTACTATCTTACTAGTAACTCTAACTGAGTCTAATATCTACGAACTTGTTTAATAATATTATAATAACAACAATGGCCGACACAGCAGTAGCATCGGACACCCCCGCCCCGGCGACACCGGCGAAGAAACCGAAGGCGTCCGCCGCCGCCGGCGCGAAGAAGCCTAAGGCGAAGCCCACTCATCCTAAGACTTCCGAAATGGTCAACAGCGCCATTAAGGAGTTGAAGGAGCGCAGCGGTTCTTCGCTTCAGGCGATCAAGAAGTATATTGCCGCACAATACAAAGTGGACGCCGAGAAACTGGCGCCGTTCATAAGGAAGTACCTGAAGAGCGCCGTCGAATCCGGCGCCCTTATCCAGACTAAGGGCAAGGGAGCTTCGGGATCATTCAAACTGGAATCCAAGTCGTCCGCGTCGAAGAAACCGGCCGCGGCTAAGTCGACCGCTAAATCGTCCGCGTCCTCCGCGGCGGCGAGCAAGAAGAAGGCCGCCGCCGCCGGGGCCGCCGGCAGAGCCAAGAAAGCCGCCGCCTCTTCGGCAGCTTCACCGTCAAAGGCGAAATCGGCCGCAGCCACGAAGGACAAGAAGGCCGCAGCGGCCAAAAAGAAGCCCGCCCCAAAGAAGGCAGCCGCGCCGGCGAAGGGAAAGAGCGCGGCCGCTCCCAAGGCCAAGAAAACTGCCAAACCTCCCACTAAGAAGCCGAAAGCGCCTAAACCCAAAAAGGCCGCGGCCACACCGAAATCTAAACCGGCCGCCAAAAAGGCCGGAGCGGCGAAAAAGTAATGAGAGCGCGCCCACACCACCACCAGGAGAGAAACACCACCGCGTTGCGCACAGCGCGCACCCCCGCGCACGCCTAGCTACTAGCTGCTGCTACTACTACTAGCTAGCAAGATGAAGGAAGCAAAGCGGCGAGGAGGAGGTGCACACCGCCACGCGGTTGATCTCCGCTTCTCATCTTTTCCCCAGTCGTGTGTTATTTGTTAACAAACGAAGGGAAACTGTGCGCGTTTAAAGCACGCACACAAAAAGCCCTTTTCAGGGCTAACAAACATATCATGCAACAACATTACATAAATGTAATGAAATAATCGTTTCGAATGGACACGACGTCAATCAATCAATCCATCCATCCAATAGAAAATAATAATAATAATAATAACAACGACGACAACATAACTCATTAGATTAGACAAAAATAACAACGGAGAATACAATAATATTATGTAGGTTAAACTATCACATAATATAATATAATAATGAACATTAGGCCTTGCAGTAGTAGTAAAACTAGTATATATCCGTTCGTTGTATGTTACGTACAATATAAACACAACTCGCTACATGCCCCCGGGTCGGTCGACGGACAATTTTTGAAGTGAAAACTTCTTTAGCGGCGCTTTGAGCACTTTTTATTTATTTAGATTACAATACTTATTATGTACGTATATTAAAAATGATAAAAATATTTATAATTGGATTAGTTTCTGTTTATATTTTAGAAAGAGAAAGGTATACTTAAACAACTATCTCGCTTTAAATTGTGACTATAGCACGAGCGTTACTCTATCCCCACTCTGCGCGCGACCGAGTCATTTGTATATAAAAGATGAGCGAGTAAAATTTTTTTAACATACCGTTAGCGGCTCTCGTACGTACCACACGTGTACGTGCAAATTTTAACTAAACTCACTTGAACTCCGTTTCGACTCCGTCGTCATGTCTGGACGTGGTAAAGGTGGCAAAGTGAAGGGGAAGGCAAAGTCCCGTTCTAACCGTGCCGGTTTGCAGTTCCCCGTCGGTCGTATCCATAGACTCCTCCGCAAGGGAAACTATGCCGAGCGCGTCGGTGCCGGTGCACCTGTATACCTGGCCGCCGTCATGGAGTATTTGGCCGCTGAGGTTCTCGAGTTGGCCGGCAACGCCGCACGCGACAACAAGAAGACCAGGATCATACCTAGACATCTACAGTTGGCCATCCGCAACGACGAGGAATTGAACAAACTCCTCTCCGGCGTGACCATCGCACAGGGCGGTGTGCTGCCTAACATCCAGGCTGTGCTTCTCCCCAAGAAGACCGAGAAGAAGGCTTAACTCAAAGAAGCCTCTTTGCTACAGCTACTATACCTATGAATGGATCGTCGTCGCCGCTAGCTCTGCTAACGTACCTACGTGGTGGTGGCGATGCTACGTCATACCAAAAGGCCCTTTTCAGGGCCACAACATGATTCTTGTTATTCATTCATTCATTTATATTTTGAATGGAATTGCAGTTTCTCTGCGACATTGACGTATATCAATCAATTTATTAATTAATATAGACTACGTACGTACGTACGTACGTACCTACCTACCTACATTCGTACCATGTACACACAGACAGACAGACAAATAAACAAACAAACATACATACATACATACATACATACATACATACATACATACATTCATTCATTCATTCATTCATTCATTCATTCATTCGGATTGAAAAAACTACTGGACCGATTTGAAAAGCTACACTATTCGTAAATGATATAGGTTATATTAAAAATAAGGGGGATCGTGCGAAGCCGGGGCGGACGGCTAGTTATATATGTATGTATGTGTATGTGTGTATATAAATAGTATAATATATTTATATATGCAGTGTGTAGTTATCTGGTATCTGGTACCTGGTACTGGTTGGCAGTGGTTGGTCTGTCTGTGAAGATGTGCGGTTCGCCCGCGGGCCGGCGCTGCGCTGCGCGCTGGGCGGCGCTCTGGGCGGCGTGCGGCGTGCGGCGGGCGCGACGGCGGGCGCGACGGCGGGCGCACCACCTGCACCACCGCGGCACCGCGGCACCGCGGCACGACGCACGGCGCTATCACCTATCTGTAACATACAGCCGCCAACACAACACCAACCGATTAACACTAATAACTAGGTAGGTACCTATACACTAATACTACAATAATACGACAACGACTGGACAGATTAAAAACAGAAAACAAACAAACAAACAAACAAACAAACAAACGAAAAAGCACCCGTCCGCTAGTAAATAAAATATATACACAAATAACATTTTTTAGGTATGTACGTATGTATATATATGTATGTATGTATGTATGTATGTATGTATGTATGTATGTATGTATGTATGTATGTATGTATGTATGTATGTATGTATGTATGTATGTATGTATATAATAGGTATATTATATTATAACAAATACATAATATTTACGTACCTATTGACACGAAACGACGATATACACTTAAATTCATATTTTGTATCATGCACTGACTGATTAATAACAAAAACACACTTGTTGTTGTTGTTATTACTACCACTTTCATAATTTGAATTTTAACACTAAAATTATAAAAATAATAGAATACATAACTGTGTCAATCGTCGACCGCCGGAGGAGGGGTGGGGAGCGAATGGTATCTCACGAGTATTACTATTGGTCGATACAAAAACTACACGCTCGCACGCTTATACGGTGCGCAAGCTACTTGGAGTTAACAAAACAGGGGTAACGTGTATGGTGAGCATTATTCGGTCGTCAGTCGGCGTTCGCTTCGAACGTCTCTCTAACGTCTATCTCTCAACGCGTATCGCAACATGCCGCCCAAGACTAGCGGTAAGGCCGCCAAAAAATCCGGCAAGGCACAGAAGAACATATCCAAGTCCGACAAGAAAAAGAAGAAGCACAAGAGGAAGGAGAGTTACGCCATTTACATCTACAAGGTGCTCAAGCAGGTCCACCCCGACACCGGTATCTCCAGTAAGGCTATGTCGATCATGAACTCTTTCGTGAACGACATCTTCGAGCGTATCGCCGCGGAGGCATCGCGTCTCGCACACTACAACAAGAGATCCACCATCACGTCGAGGGAGGTGCAGACCTCCGTGAGGCTGCTGTTGCCCGGTGAGCTCGCCAAGCACGCAGTCAGCGAGGGCACCAAGGCCGTCACCAAATACACCAGCTCCAAGTAAACGAACAACGAACAGGCAGCAGCACAATACCTACACGGTTTTATACGGTGTAGTTATTGTGTATATAGGTACCGTTTGTTTGTTTATCGTCGATGAACAACAGCAAACAAAAGGCCCTTTTCAGGGCCACAAATACGTTCCGATAATGTGATATAACATTACGTTTCTTATCATGGAAGATGTCAATCAATCAATCAATCAATCAATCAATAATACGCCAGACCAACAGAACTGAATTGGTGGAAATAAGAATTGGTTTATTATTATTTCCAACGCACCATACATCGTCATGATTTCCTATATAATTATTGAATATAATAATAATGATAACAACAACAACAACAAAAATGTAGGTATGTTTTTTAAAACGTTGGAATGAAACGAACAAACTATTAACGGATATTCCATATTAGTACTAATTATGGAATTTTTACTGTAAATAATCTGAAACGTCAGCAAATAATAATAGCGTTGTTTTAAAACGGTTAGGTTAGGTTCCGTTTCTCTTTACGATTTGTTTGCTAATTATCTAGATAATGCACGTCTCTGAAGTCTGATGTAAGTAGGTACTGTATTTAACTAAATTCCAGTCTATTATTTATACATATTATTATTATAGTTATGTATGTATATACCTATAGAATTTTTATCATGAGGTTTAGATCAGAACTACAAACGACATACGGAATAAGAATAATATACTGTAATAATGTATTTTTTTTTTTTTTTTTTTTTTTTATATTGCTATTTATTATTATATATTATTCGAAACTCTGATCGAACTGACTAACTAACCAACAAACGAATGTGTATCATATATGAAAGTGGTGGGGATAACGAAACGAAAGGCACCTCATCTATCTCGCTCTAACATCGGTATAAATAGGACGTCATCTAACTGCGATGTTTTTATTCTCACCCCGCTCGTGATACGTGAACGTTGCGCGCGTGTTGTCAGTAATAAGAAAATTATTATTATTATCTTTGGAGATGGCTCGTACCAAGCAGACCGCTCGCAAGTCCACCGGTGGTAAGGCGCCGCGTAAACAGTTGGCCACCAAGGCGGCCCGCAAGAGCGCACCGGCCACCGGAGGCGTCAAGAAACCCCATCGTTACAGGCCCGGTACCGTCGCCCTGCGTGAGATCCGTCGCTACCAAAAGAGTACCGAGCTGTTGATCCGCAAGTTGCCCTTCCAACGTCTAGTGCGTGAGATCGCGCAGGACTTCAAGACCGATCTCCGCTTCCAGAGCTCCGCCGTGATGGCGCTCCAGGAGGCGAGCGAGGCTTACCTCGTCGGTCTGTTCGAAGACACCAATCTGTGCGCCATTCACGCCAAGCGCGTCACCATCATGCCTAAGGACATCCAACTCGCCCGTAGGATCCGCGGTGAGCGAGCCTAAGCAGCGACGCGACAGCAGCAGCAACATTATTATTATACAACGACGACGATGACCAACCGAAAGGAGTTGGTCGTCCGAAAGTTATAATTATACAAAAAGGCCCTTTTCAGGGCCACATATGAATCTGATGTTGTTAACTATGTTTCTATAACGCGATGACGATCAATCAATCAATCAATCAAACCGACAAATCAATGAATAGATAAACGAATGTCTCCCGACTGAATTAGGTACTCTTATTATATTATTAGGTAGGTAATCTTAGTATATTATTACGTACTCCTATTACGCAACGTAACCTATCTATACGTTTATATCAAAATTTGAAAATATTTTTGGTAACATTTCTTTTATTTCTATTGGCATTATTGTGAACGGATGATGTAGACCGTAGGTATGTATGTATATATGTATGTATGTATGTATATATATATATATATATGGAATATGGAGAATTATATTTAACACTTATACAGCTATTACTAGCAATAATAAATAAACTATTTACCAAACTGAATAAGAGAGATATAAGAAAGAAAATGGAATAATAAATAAAAACAATAATTATTGTTCAGAGCGAGCGCAATCGAATCGGGACAATTCGGGTTCGGGTATCTTCGTTCGTCTCGTCTATCCCCACTCCGTCGGTGTCGGCGACCGAAACATATAAATATGCGGCACCCAGCTGGGGAAACGGACAGATTACGTTCGTTCGTCGCCGCTACGCTATATACGCGCAGTGGTGTTTCGTATCAGCAAGTCAAGCAAGTTCAGTAGAAAAACAAGATGACCGGTCGCGGTAAGGGAGGAAAAGGTCTGGGGAAAGGAGGAGCCAAGCGTCACAGGAAAGTGTTGCGTGATAACATCCAGGGTATCACGAAGCCCGCCATCCGCCGTCTGGCTCGCAGAGGCGGCGTGAAGCGTATCTCCGGTCTGATCTACGAGGAGACGCGCGGTGTGCTCAAGGTGTTCCTAGAGAACGTGATCCGCGACGCGGTCACATACACCGAGCACGCCAAGAGGAAGACCGTCACCGCCATGGACGTCGTGTACGCTCTGAAACGCCAGGGCCGCACCCTCTACGGTTTCGGCGGTTAAACCTCGCTCGCTCGGCAGCGCAGGCACGAGCGTTGTATGTACTCGTTCGATCGCGGTCGATCTCCGCTGATGTTGGTTTTATAATTCCTTCATCAAACGGGAACGAACTGACGATCGAAACGGATACAACCAAAACAAAATAGGCCCTTTTCAGGGCCGCACATGATTCATTCGTTGGCCATATTACCTATGGTTAATTTGAGTTTCTATAATAACACGAGACTTGTCGATCAATTTGATATTACCTTACCACCTACCTAGTTATAAATAAATACATACATACATACATACATATATATCTATCTACCTAACTAAACCCTTATATAGACCATACTTTAATACATTGGTAAGTACATATATCATCCAAAGAAGCAAAAGTCCTCTAACCGCTACCAGAAAAGTGGGTTAGGTTAGGTTAGAACTGCGACCCTCTACAAAATAAAAAACGTGTCTATAAAACTTTTATATTATAATAATCAGAGTATTTAATGCAATCGTACCTATATCGTAAAGCTTTTGGGTAACATTATATATTATTATAATGGGATTACATCTCATAATTATTGTATCCTTATGACACAATCATTATTTTGCCTCTTCACTCTCGATGCCGCCCGGGCGGGCAGATTCAGCGTTAGTGACATAGCATAACCATAATACACACATACATAATATTATGTTATTCTTCACTCGCTTCTTCTTCTCTTCGATATATATTATTATATTATATCCAAAATCCCACGCACATTATCGCTCCGCCCGACTGCCCGACTCACTTCACTTCGACTCGCCTTCCTTCCTTCCTTTTACTCCTTGTCACTACTACTACTACTACTACTACTACTACTACCACCAATGGGTACGACTCGTTGCTTTATTATGTACTTTTTACTTACTTACAAAAATATTATATATAATAATTATATAAAACGTCCCTATATAACAATTTTGTTTAAATCTTTCCATTATTTCACTGATTTTACATGGGCTTCATCCGTTCGAGATTCATCGAATGTAAACCGTCGAACGAAGCTAGGCTGTTTTACGACACCGAACTTAACTATCCGAAATAACGATACACCTAGATGAGACGTTATATGTTCAATACTTATATACATCTGGGGAATATTCACTTTCAACTGGTCGTGTGTAAACAAAGTGTTTATGTCGTTTTAATATGTAAAATCACTTTTTAAAGTGACCCGAGGTACGCGACGTACGCAATACCAAAATATAAACGTACGTCACGTTAAAACTGTCCCGTTTACCATGTAATAATCGTAAATTATCGACGGTTACACTCATAAATGGGACGCGTGACCGCATTTAATATAATAAATCTGAATACTCTCCGAAATATAAACGTTTTTCAATATATATGTTAGTGAAAAGTTGGAAGTGTTGTTGAGAGAAAACCTCTCGCGGCATCGTGCACTTCTCTAGGGTATTGCCGTAGTTTACCTTATAGACATTCGTTATAAGCAACACGCATACTACTATCTTACTAGTAACTCTAACTGAGTCTAATATCTACGAACTTGTTTAATAATATTATAATAACAACAATGGCCGACACAGCAGTAGCATCGGACACCCCGCCCCGGCGACACCGGCGAAGAAACCGAAGGCGTCCGCCGCCGCCGGCGCGAAGAAGCCTAAGGCGAAGCCCACTCATCCTAAGACTTCCGAAATGGTCAACAGCGCCATTAAGGAGTTGAAGGAGCGCAGCGGTTCTTCGCTTCAGGCGATCAAGAAGTATATTGCCGCACAATACAAAGTGGACGCCGAGAAACTGGCGCCGTTCATAAGGAAGTACCTGAAGAGCGCCGTCGAATCCGGCGCCCTTATCCAGACTAAGGGCAAGGGAGCTTCGGGATCATTCAAACTGGAATCCAAGTCGTCCGCGTCGAAGAAACCGGCCGCGGCTAAGTCGACCGCTAAATCGTCCGCGTCCTCCGCGGCGGCGAGCAAGAAGAAGGCCGCCGCCGCCGGGGCCGCCGGCAGAGCCAAGAAAGCCGCCGCCTCTTCGGCAGCTTCACCGTCAAAGGCGAAATCGGCCGCAGCCACGAAGGACAAGAAGGCCGCAGCGGCCAAAAAGAAGCCCGCCCCAAAGAAGGCAGCCGCGCCGGCGAAGGGAAAGAGCGCGGCCGCTCCCAAGGCCAAGAAAACTGCCAAACCTCCCACTAAGAAGCCGAAAGCGCCTAAACCCAAAAAGGCCGCGGCCACACCGAAATCTAAACCGGCCGCCAAAAAGGCCGGAGCGGCGAAAAAGTAATGAGAGCGCGCCCACACCACCACCAGGAGAGAAACACCACCGCGTTGCGCACAGCGCGCACCCCCGCGCACGCCTAGCTACTAGCTGCTGCTACTACTACTAGCTAGCAAGATGAAGGAAGCAAAGCGGCGAGGAGGAGGTGCACACCGCCACGCGGTTGATCTCCGCTTCTCATCTTTTCCCCAGTCGTGTGTTATTTGTTAACAAACGAAGGGAAACTGTGCGCGTTTAAAGCACGCACACAAAAAGCCCTTTTCAGGGCTAACAAACATATCATGCAACAACATTACATAAATGTAATGAAATAATCGTTTCGAATGGACACGACGTCAATCAATCAATCCATCCATCCAATAGAAAATAATAATAATAATAATAACAACGACGACAACATAACTCATTAGATTAGACAAAAATAACAACGGAGAATACAATAATATTATGTAGGTTAAACTATCACATAATATAATATAATAATGAACATTAGGCCTTGCAGTAGTAGTAAAACTAGTATATATCCGTTCGTTGTATGTTACGTACAATATAAACACAACTCGCTACATGCCCCCGGGTCGGTCGACGGACAATTTTTGAAGTGAAAACTTCTTTAGCGGCGCTTTGAGCACTTTTTATTTATTTAGATTACAATACTTATTATGTACGTATATTAAAAATGATAAAAATATTTATAATTGGATTAGTTTCTGTTTATATTTTAGAAAGAGAAAGGTATACTTAAACAACTATCTCGCTTTAAATTGTGACTATAGCACGAGCGTTACTCTATCCCCACTCTGCGCGCGACCGAGTCATTTGTATATAAAAGATGAGCGAGTAAAATTTTTTTAACAACATTCGCTCGTGCGCCGCGGTAGGAGCAACACGTCTAGTGTGCGCTCCCCAAAGTGTGCCTGCCACCTCGCTGCCTTTTTGCCGGGTCATCGTCGAATTGTTAGTTGGTGCAATAGTTGGTCCGATTAATTTCGGAATCCAATTAATGTGACCGGCGAAGCAATCGACATGGCTCCGGCCAAATCGCCGCTACCCCGCAAGGAAAAGGGGAAATCAGCTAGCCTGAGAGCCTCGACACCCCTTGCCGCCGAAGAAACCGAAGACACCCGAATGGAAGAAGATTACTCCAGTGCAACCAGCTCGCCGAACACCAGCAGCTGCTCCGGCTCGACCGCGGTCTCGGCGCACAGCCGTGACTACTCGGTTGAGTCCCAGGACCCGGAGTCAAGTTCCGACGAGGAGACCATGGAGGGGGCCCCCTCAGGGAGGTCCTCCCCTCGGACTCCTTGTCGGCAAGTGACACCGACTCCATGCCGCCCCGTCTGCCCGACCCCGAAGCCGCAGCCCGCTCCCGCTCTTCCAGTGGATGACCAAACCTGGTCAGCGATCCACGAAACGCTCGAAAGAGTTGCTCGTGGTGACCTGAACCCGGGGGAGCTCTCGCCACTGGAGGCCGCACTCTTTAGTGCGGTACGGGATCACGCCTGCGTATCCGGGGCCGGGAAGAAGAGGAGGCTCGAGGAGGAGCCCGAGGTGGAGCCCGAAGCCCCGGGGGACAAGGTCCCCTGCACCCGCACCACCCCGCCGCCCACGCCCGGACCCAGCGGAGTTGCGCCTAGGCCCTTGGCCCAGCCAGCAACTGCCCGCACCAAGGGGCCGGCACCGCAGCCCCAACCGCAGCCCCAGACACGCCGCAAGAATAAGAAGCCCAAAACCGCGAAGCCCGACGCCGCGGCTGTGCAAACAGCCCCGCAACAGGGCCCCTCCGCGGCAAATAATGCTCCGCCCTCTTCTTCTGCTTCAGGTCCACCAACCTACGCGGACGCAGCGGCGGCAGCCACAACAGAAGCAGAGACAACCACACCAGCACCAGCAGTCATGAAGAAATATCCACCAGTGGTGGTGGAGGTGTTCCCGGATTGGTACCGGCACCTCAAAGCCATGGCAGCCATCCTAGGACGCAAACCCAACGCCAGAGCAGGAGACGGCCACTTCAGATTCGTGGCGGAAAGCGAAGAGGAATACCGTGCCGTCATAGACTACTTGGAGAAACTCGAAAAAACCGAAGAGGGAAAGGATCTGCGCTTCCATGCGTACTCCCTTGAATCGCAATTGCCATTCAAGGTGGGAGTCCGTGGTCTGCCAGACGACATCTCCCTGGAGGACCTCCAGGAGGCCTGCACGGAGAAGGGTTACCCAATAGCGCACATGAAGAGGATCGCTCCTACTTCAGCGCGAAGGGGGTCACTTTTCTTCGTGCAGCTCGCCGGGAACGAACAGGAGATGAGAAGCTTCATCGACGTGACGAGCCTCATGGGCCTAATCGTCCGCATCGAGATCTGGAAGGGGAGGAAGGGCCCAGCGCAGTGCCACCGCTGCCAGGGCTTCCGCCACTCCTCCCACGGATGCCACCGCCCCGCAGTCTGTGTACGCTGCGGGGGCCCACACGTCGGACGCGATTGCACGCGTCCCCTGAGCGAGCCGGCTACTTGCGGGAATTGCTGGGGTCCTCACCCCGCCAACCACCGCAACTGCCCGGCTCGCCTCCGGGAGACGAAGGGCAACGCTAAAGCCGGCACCCGGGCTCACACAGCGCCCACACGTCGCGGCCCGACCACCCGAGCCTCAGTACCCCTGAACTCGGTAGTCGAGTCCACCGCGGCCAACCTCATGGCCCCGGCCAACATGCCACGAACTAAGCCTGTCGCTTCCAATGTTACAGGCCCACCCGCAGCCGCCAAGAAGAATAAGAAGAAGAAGAACAAGAAAAAGAAGACCCAACAACCCGCGGCAACAACGCCGCCAGCACCGCCTCCAGCCGCTGTAACCGCGGCAAGCAGCAACAACATCGACGATCTCAAGGACTGGCTAACAGAGCTAGTCACCAAGACCGTATCAGACGCCATAGCTACGCTTCACCGAAAAACGCCGTAATCTGAGAGTGGTGTACTGGAACGCCTCCGGTCTAGAAGGGAAGACCAACCTCCTGAGGACGTTCCTGCACCAAGAAGACATCGACATTATGTTGATTAATGAAACCCACCTTCGCTCTGCTTCCCAGCTCCGAATCAGCGGCTACGTCATCTACCGCGAGGACCAGCTGACACCGGAGGGACGCGTCTACCGCGGCCTAGCCGTGTTAGTGAAACGCACTATAATCCACCAACCGGTGGCCTTTAGTGCGTGCCCCTCCCTGTCGGCGCTCGGGGTCGACATCAAGCTGTCCGGCCGGGAACTCCGTCTGTACGCAGTGTACAGGCCGCCCACCGAGAGCACAGCAACCCTCTGCAGAGATCTGCGGGACCTACTGGAGTCCCCCATGCCGACCATCTTGGCGGGGGATTTCAACGCCAAGCACCAGGCTTGGAACGCATCCCGGATCACTGCCCAAGGCCGCCTCATCTACCAGCTCGCCGTCGATCGGAACTACGATCTGACGGGCCCTTCCGAGCCCACACACTACCACGAAGCCTCCAACTCAGCTGACATCATCGACTTTGCCATCTCCAGGGGGATCAACGCCGCCATGCGCCACTGGGCGCTACCGGACCTTCCCTCGGATCACCGTCCCGTCCTCCTGACGATCGACGACAGCCCAGCGACGATACGACCGGCGGGACCGCGCCGTATCGTCAACTGGGATGCCTTCGTTCAAAATCTCGAGGACGGGCCGCGCTCTACACCAGTCAACACAGCGGCCGAAGTGGAGGCCGCAACCGCAGCCCTCACAACGCAGATACAAGAAGCACTCAACTCGGCCACCCGAATTGTTTCAGATCCCGACCGCCGACCCCAGCTGCCCAGTAACCTGAGGGAACTCTTAGCCCGGAAGCGCAAAACGCGAATCCAGTGGCAAAGGACCCGCAGTGTCACGCTGAAAACGGAACTGAATCGGCTGACAGCAGTGGTCAAGAGGAGGATGGCCGAACATCGGGCCCAGTCCTGGGAGGCGCACATCGCTTCTGTCACCGAGGACGTTCCGTCCATTCACAAGCTGTGCAAACAGCTCTCCAACGCTCCTGAGCCAGTGCGACCGCTCCGGGACTCCACTGGAGCCCTGAAGTACACCGCACAGGACAGGGCCGAGATCTTCGCGGAGAGCTTGGAAAAGCAGTTTCGTCCGAACCCCATCACCGACCCAGAACACAACCAACACGTGACGCAGCACCTATTTAATTATTTCAGCTCGCCGCTCCCGCTTCACATTGATCCAGTGTACTTTTCTCCTTCGCAGGTCCAAAGGACGATCCGTCGTCACGGCCTGCTAAGGAAGTCACCTGGACCCGACACCATCTCAAACACGGCGCTGCGCTATCTCCCGCTACGATCTCTGGCGGCGATGGCGCGCCTATTCAACGGCATCATGCGCACCGGCCACTTCCCGACCTCCTGGAAACAGGGGCTCGTCATCGTGCTGCCTAAGCCCGGAAAGGACCGGAGCAAGCCGGAGAGCTACCGGCCCATCACGCTTCTCAACAACATCTCCAAGGTGTTCGAGAGACTGCTGCTGGGCCATCTCAGGCCCCACATCACGCCTCGGGAGGAGCAGTTCGGCTTTCGAGCCGAACACTCCACCACATTGCAGCTCACCCGTGTCCTCCACCACATGGCCGTGGCGGCCAACAAGAAGGAGTACACCGCAGCAGTCCTACTGGATATGGAGAAGGCCTTCGACAGGGTCTGGCACGAGGGCCTTCTCTACAAGCTCTCCACCTCGGAGGCGCCGCCCCGACTGGTCAGGATCATCCGATCCTTCCTGGAGGGACGAAGCTTCCGAGTCCGAGTGGAGGGCTGCATCTCCTCGGAGCGCCCCATCTTGGCTGGCGTCCCCCAGGGCAGTTGTCTGTCCCCAGTGTGCTATGCACGCTACACGGACGACATTCCTGTTCTGGGTGATGCAAAACTCGCTCTTTTTGCAGATGACGCAGCCTACTACGCCTCCTCCATGCGGGCCCAGCGCGCCGCATCGAAGCTCCAGCCCACACTCGACGCCCTCCCCGCTTGGTTATCCAAGTGGAGACTGTCGGTGAACGTGGCCAAGACCCAGGCCATCATCACCGGCAGATCCGAGCCGCCGCCTCCGCCGCTTCTCTACGGCCAGCAAGTCACATGGTCACACACGGTCAAGTACCTGGGTGTGACCATCGACCGCGGCCTCACGATGAAGCAGCACGTGGAGGACGCCATCCGACGAGCAGCCTGCGCCCGCACCGCCCTCCGGCCGGTGTTCGCGAGCAAGATGCCCATCCGGACCAAGTTGGGGCTCTACAAGCTGTACGTCCGGTCGCGGCTCACCTACGCCGCGCCGGCCTGGTACAGCTTGGTGGCCCCAACCAACAAGAAGAAGCTCTTCGCCCAAGAGACCCGCTGCCTCCGCACAATCGTCAAGGCTCCACGATATGTGCGGAACGCCACCATCATGAAGGACCTGAAGTGGTGCAGTCTTGAGACGTTCGTTGGCCGGTTAGCCCGGGTCATGTTTGACCGCGCGGATAACTGCTGCCACGCACATCTCAATGACATTGCACCACATCACGCCCGCCCTCCGGACCGCAGATCTCGGGGACTACCCCGAGAATTGCTGTCACTGGAGGTCACCTGAAGCCTACAACACACACACACACGCCGCCACACCGGTTGCGGTCCCACGCCACTGAAGACAGCCCGTCGACAGCAGCAGCAAGGACCGCGGCCGACACACCAGATGCATCCGGCCGTCCCCAAAATGACGGCCCATAGCAGTGCCCGTAGAACCGGGCCCCACCAGACACCGTCCCCAAGGGCCAAAAGCCCAGGGTGGGACCTCACACGCCATGATCTGGCGTCACACAACACATCCGATCCGATCCGAATTTTTTTAACATACCGTTAGCGGCTCTCGTACGTACCACACGTGTACGTGCAAATTTTAACTAAACTCACTTGAACTCCGTTTCGACTCCGTCGTCATGTCTGGACGTGGTAAAGGTGGCAAAGTGAAGGGGAAGGCAAAGTCCCGTTCTAACCGTGCCGGTTTGCAGTTCCCCGTCGGTCGTATCCATAGACTCCTCCGCAAGGGAAACTATGCCGAGCGCGTCGGTGCCGGTGCACCTGTATACCTGGCCGCCGTCATGGAGTATTTGGCCGCTGAGGTTCTCGAGTTGGCCGGCAACGCCGCACGCGACAACAAGAAGACCAGGATCATACCTAGACATCTACAGTTGGCCATCCGCAACGACGAGGAATTGAACAAACTCCTCTCCGGCGTGACCATCGCACAGGGCGGTGTGCTGCCTAACATCCAGGCTGTGCTTCTCCCCAAGAAGACCGAGAAGAAGGCTTAACTCAAAGAAGCCTCTTTGCTACAGCTACTATACCTATGAATGGATCGTCGTCGCCGCTAGCTCTGCTAACGTACCTACGTGGTGGTGGCGATGCTACGTCATACCAAAAGGCCCTTTTCAGGGCCACAACATGATTCTTGTTATTCATTCATTCATTTATATTTTGAATGGAATTGCAGTTTCTCTGCGACATTGACGTATATCAATCAATTTATTAATTAATATAGACTACGTACGTACGTACGTACGTACCTACCTACCTACATTCGTACCATGTACACACAGACAGACAGACAAATAAACAAACAAACATACATACATACATACATACATACATACATACATACATACATTCATTCATTCATTCATTCATTCATTCGGATTGAAAAAACTACTGGACCGATTTGAAAAGCTACACTATTCGTAAATGATATAGGTTATATTAAAAATAAGGGGGATCGTGCGAAGCCGGGGCGGACGGCTAGTTATATATGTATGTATGTGTATGTGTGTATATAAATAGTATAATATATTTATATATGCAGTGTGTAGTTATCTGGTATCTGGTACCTGGTACTGGTTGGCAGTGGTTGGTCTGTCTGTGAAGATGTGCGGTTCGCCCGCGGGCCGGCGCTGCGCTGCGCGCTGGGCGGCGCTCTGGGCGGCGTGCGGCGTGCGGCGGGCGCGACGGCGGGCGCGACGGCGGGCGCACCACCTGCACCACCGCGGCACCGCGGCACCGCGGCACGACGCACGGCGCTATCACCTATCTGTAACATACAGCCGCCAACACAACACCAACCGATTAACACTAATAACTAGGTAGGTACCTATACACTAATACTACAATAATACGACAACGACTGGACAGATTAAAAACAGAAAACAAACAAACAAACAAACAAACAAACAAACGAAAAAGCACCCGTCCGCTAGTAAATAAAATATATACACAAATAACATTTTTTAGGTATGTACGTATGTATATATATGTATGTATGTATGTATGTATGTATGTATGTATGTATGTATGTATGTATGTATGTATGTATGTATGTATGTATGTATGTATGTATGTATGTATATAATAGGTATATTATATTATAACAAATACATAATATTTACGTACCTATTGACACGAAACGACGATATACACTTAAATTCATATTTTGTATCATGCACTGACTGATTAATAACAAAAACACACTTGTTGTTGTTGTTATTACTACCACTTTCATAATTTGAATTTTAACACTAAAATTATAAAAATAATAGAATACATAACTGTGTCAATCGTCGACCGCCGGAGGAGGGGTGGGGAGCGAATGGTATCTCACGAGTATTACTATTGGTCGATACAAAAACTACACGCTCGCACGCTTATACGGTGCGCAAGCTACTTGGAGTTAACAAAACAGGGGTAACGTGTATGGTGAGCATTATTCGGTCGTCAGTCGGCGTTCGCTTCGAACGTCTCTCTAACGTCTATCTCTCAACGCGTATCGCAACATGCCGCCCAAGACTAGCGGTAAGGCCGCCAAAAAATCCGGCAAGGCACAGAAGAACATATCCAAGTCCGACAAGAAAAAGAAGAAGCACAAGAGGAAGGAGAGTTACGCCATTTACATCTACAAGGTGCTCAAGCAGGTCCACCCCGACACCGGTATCTCCAGTAAGGCTATGTCGATCATGAACTCTTTCGTGAACGACATCTTCGAGCGTATCGCCGCGGAGGCATCGCGTCTCGCACACTACAACAAGAGATCCACCATCACGTCGAGGGAGGTGCAGACCTCCGTGAGGCTGCTGTTGCCCGGTGAGCTCGCCAAGCACGCAGTCAGCGAGGGCACCAAGGCCGTCACCAAATACACCAGCTCCAAGTAAACGAACAACGAACAGGCAGCAGCACAATACCTACACGGTTTTATACGGTGTAGTTATTGTGTATATAGGTACCGTTTGTTTGTTTATCGTCGATGAACAACAGCAAACAAAAGGCCCTTTTCAGGGCCACAAATACGTTCCGATAATGTGATATAACATTACGTTTCTTATCATGGAAGATGTCAATCAATCAATCAATCAATCAATCAATAATACGCCAGACCAACAGAACTGAATTGGTGGAAATAAGAATTGGTTTATTATTATTTCCAACGCACCATACATCGTCATGATTTCCTATATAATTATTGAATATAATAATAATGATAACAACAACAACAACAAAAATGTAGGTATGTTTTTTAAAACGTTGGAATGAAACGAACAAACTATTAACGGATATTCCATATTAGTACTAATTATGGAATTTTTACTGTAAATAATCTGAAACGTCAGCAAATAATAATAGCGTTGTTTTAAAACGGTTAGGTTAGGTTCCGTTTCTCTTTACGATTTGTTTGCTAATTATCTAGATAATGCACGTCTCTGAAGTCTGATGTAAGTAGGTACTGTATTTAACTAAATTCCAGTCTATTATTTATACATATTATTATTATAGTTATGTATGTATATACCTATAGAATTTTTATCATGAGGTTTAGATCAGAACTACAAACGACATACGGAATAAGAATAATATACTGTAATAATGTATTATTTTTGATTTTTTTTTATATTGCTATTTATTATTATATATTATTCGAAACTCTGATCGAACTGACTAACTAACCAACAAACGAATGTGTATCATATATGAAAGTGGTGGGGATAACGAAACGAAAGGCACCTCATCTATCTCGCTCTAACATCGGTATAAATAGGACGTCATCTAACTGCGATGTTTTTATTCTCACCCCGCTCGTGATACGTGAACGTTGCGCGCGTGTTGTCAGTAATAAGAAAATTATTATTATTATCTTTGGAGATGGCTCGTACCAAGCAGACCGCTCGCAAGTCCACCGGTGGTAAGGCGCCGCGTAAACAGTTGGCCACCAAGGCGGCCCGCAAGAGCGCACCGGCCACCGGAGGCGTCAAGAAACCCCATCGTTACAGGCCCGGTACCGTCGCCCTGCGTGAGATCCGTCGCTACCAAAAGAGTACCGAGCTGTTGATCCGCAAGTTGCCCTTCCAACGTCTAGTGCGTGAGATCGCGCAGGACTTCAAGACCGATCTCCGCTTCCAGAGCTCCGCCGTGATGGCGCTCCAGGAGGCGAGCGAGGCTTACCTCGTCGGTCTGTTCGAAGACACCAATCTGTGCGCCATTCACGCCAAGCGCGTCACCATCATGCCTAAGGACATCCAACTCGCCCGTAGGATCCGCGGTGAGCGAGCCTAAGCAGCGACGCGACAGCAGCAGCAACATTATTATTATACAACGACGACGATGACCAACCGAAAGGAGTTGGTCGTCCGAAAGTTATAATTATACAAAAAGGCCCTTTTCAGGGCCACATATGAATCTGATGTTGTTAACTATGTTTCTATAACGCGATGACGATCAATCAATCAATCAATCAAACCGACAAATCAATGAATAGATAAACGAATGTCTCCCGACTGAATTAGGTACTCTTATTATATTATTAGGTAGGTAATCTTAGTATATTATTACGTACTCCTATTACGCAACGTAACCTATCTATACGTTTATATCAAAATTTGAAAATATTTTTGGTAACATTTCTTTTATTTCTATTGGCATTATTGTGAACGGATGATGTAGACCGTAGGTATGTATGTATATATGTATGTATGTATGTATATATATATATATATATGGAATATGGAGAATTATATTTAACACTTATACAGCTATTACTAGCAATAATAAATAAACTATTTACCAAACTGAATAAGAGAGATATAAGAAAGAAAATGGAATAATAAATAAAAACAATAATTATTGTTCAGAGCGAGCGCAATCGAATCGGGACAATTCGGGTTCGGGTATCTTCGTTCGTCTCGTCTATCCCCACTCCGTCGGTGTCGGCGACCGAAACATATAAATATGCGGCACCCAGCTGGGGAAACGGACAGATTACGTTCGTTCGTCGCCGCTACGCTATATACGCGCAGTGGTGTTTCGTATCAGCAAGTCAAGCAAGTTCAGTAGAAAAACAAGATGACCGGTCGCGGTAAGGGAGGAAAAGGTCTGGGGAAAGGAGGAGCCAAGCGTCACAGGAAAGTGTTGCGTGATAACATCCAGGGTATCACGAAGCCCGCCATCCGCCGTCTGGCTCGCAGAGGCGGCGTGAAGCGTATCTCCGGTCTGATCTACGAGGAGACGCGCGGTGTGCTCAAGGTGTTCCTAGAGAACGTGATCCGCGACGCGGTCACATACACCGAGCACGCCAAGAGGAAGACCGTCACCGCCATGGACGTCGTGTACGCTCTGAAACGCCAGGGCC
Source organism: Polylopha cassiicola (assembly GCA_038024825.1). Taxonomy (NCBI): domain Eukaryota; kingdom Metazoa; phylum Arthropoda; class Insecta; order Lepidoptera; family Tortricidae; genus Polylopha; species Polylopha cassiicola. The sequence continues at coordinate 5,759,242 of CP149065.1, read as the reverse complement.
GCACCCTCTACGGTTTCGGCGGTTAAACCTCGCTCGCTCGGCAGCGCAGGCACGAGCGTTGTATGTACTCGTTCGATCGCGGTCGATCTCCGCTGATGTTGGTTTTATAATTCCTTCATCAAACGGGAACGAACTGACGATCGAAACGGATACAACCAAAACAAAAAGGCCCTTTTCAGGGCCGCACATGATTCATTCGTTGGCCATATTACCTATGGTTAATTTGAGTTTCTATAATAACACGAGACTTGTCGATCAATTTGATATTACCTTACCACCTACCTAGTTATAAATAAATACATACATACATACATACATATATATCTATCTACCTAACTAAACCCTTATATAGACCATACTTTAATACATTGGTAAGTACATATATCATCCAAAGAAGCAAAAGTCCTCTAACCGCTACCAGAAAAGTGGGTTAGGTTAGGTTAGAACTGCGACCCTCTACAAAATAAAAACGTGTCTATAAAACTTTTATATTATAATAATCAGAGTATTTAATGCAATCGTACCTATATCGTAAAGCTTTTGGGTAACATTATATATTATTATAATGGGATTACATCTCATAATTATTGTATCCTTATGACACAATCATTATTTTGCCTCTTCACTCTCGATGCCGCCCGGGCGGGCAGATTCAGCGTTAGTGACATAGCATAACCATAATACACACATACATAATATTATGTTATTCTTCACTCGCTTCTTCTTCTCTTCGATATATATTATTATATTATATCCAAAATCCCACGCACATTATCGCTCCGCCCGACTGCCCGACTCACTTCACTTCGACTCGCCTTCCTTCCTTCCTTTTACTCCTTGTCACTACTACTACTACTACTACTACTACTACTACCACCAATGGGTACGACTCGTTGCTTTATTATGTACTTTTTACTTACTTACAAAAATATTATATATAATAATTATATAAAACGTCCCTATATAACAATTTTGTTTAAATCTTTCCATTATTTCACTGATTTTACATGGGCTTCATCCGTTCGAGATTCATCGAATGTAAACCGTCGAACGAAGCTAGGCTGTTTTACGACACCGAACTTAACTATCCGAAATAACGATACACCTAGATGAGACGTTATATGTTCAATACTTATATACATCTGGGGAATATTCACTTTCAACTGGTCGTGTGTAAACAAAGTGTTTATGTCGTTTTAATATGTAAAATCACTTTTTAAAGTGACCCGAGGTACGCGACGTACGCAATACCAAAATATAAACGTACGTCACGTTAAAACTGTCCCGTTTACCATGTAATAATCGTAAATTATCGACGGTTACACTCATAAATGGGACGCGTGACCGCATTTAATATAATAAATCTGAATACTCTCCGAAATATAAACGTTTTTCAATATATATGTTAGTGAAAAGTTGGAAGTGTTGTTGAGAGAAAACCTCTCGCGGCATCGTGCACTTCTCTAGGGTATTGCCGTAGTTTACCTTATAGACATTCGTTATAAGCAACACGCATACTACTATCTTACTAGTAACTCTAACTGAGTCTAATATCTACGAACTTGTTTAATAATATTATAATAACAACAATGGCCGACACAGCAGTAGCATCGGACACCCCGCCCCGGCGACACCGGCGAAGAAACCGAAGGCGTCCGCCGCCGCCGGCGCGAAGAAGCCTAAGGCGAAGCCCACTCATCCTAAGACTTCCGAAATGGTCAACAGCGCCATTAAGGAGTTGAAGGAGCGCAGCGGTTCTTCGCTTCAGGCGATCAAGAAGTATATTGCCGCACAATACAAAGTGGACGCCGAGAAACTGGCGCCGTTCATAAGGAAGTACCTGAAGAGCGCCGTCGAATCCGGCGCCCTTATCCAGACTAAGGGCAAGGGAGCTTCGGGATCATTCAAACTGGAATCCAAGTCGTCCGCGTCGAAGAAACCGGCCGCGGCTAAGTCGACCGCTAAATCGTCCGCGTCCTCCGCGGCGGCGAGCAAGAAGAAGGCCGCCGCCGCCGGGGCCGCCGGCAGAGCCAAGAAAGCCGCCGCCTCTTCGGCAGCTTCACCGTCAAAGGCGAAATCGGCCGCAGCCACGAAGGACAAGAAGGCCGCAGCGGCCAAAAAGAAGCCCGCCCCAAAGAAGGCAGCCGCGCCGGCGAAGGGAAAGAGCGCGGCCGCTCCCAAGGCCAAGAAAACTGCCAAACCTCCCACTAAGAAGCCGAAAGCGCCTAAACCCAAAAAGGCCGCGGCCACACCGAAATCTAAACCGGCCGCCAAAAAGGCCGGAGCGGCGAAAAAGTAATGAGAGCGCGCCCACACCACCACCAGGAGAGAAACACCACCGCGTTGCGCACAGCGCGCAGCCCGCGCACGCCTAGCTACTAGCTGCTGCTACTACTACTAGCTAGCAAGATGAAGGAAGCAAAGCGGCGAGGAGGAGGTGCACACCGCCACGCGGTTGATCTCCGCTTCTCATCTTTTCCCCAGTCGTGTGTTATTTGTTAACAAACGAAGGGAAACTGTGCGCGTTTAAAGCACGCACACAAAAAGCCCTTTTCAGGGCTAACAAACATATCATGCAACAACATTACATAAATGTAATGAAATAATCGTTTCGAATGGACACGACGTCAATCAATCAATCCATCCATCCAATAGAAAATAATAATAATAATAATAACAACGACGACAACATAACTCATTAGATTAGACAAAAATAACAACGGAGAATACAATAATATTATGTAGGTTAAACTATCACATAATATAATATAATAATGAACATTAGGCCTTGCAGTAGTAGTAAAACTAGTATATATCCGTTCGTTGTATGTTACGTACAATATAAACACAACTCGCTACATGCCCCCGGGTCGGTCGACGGACAATTTTTGAAGTGAAAACTTCTTTAGCGGCGCTTTGAGCACTTTTTATTTATTTAGATTACAATACTTATTATGTACGTATATTAAAAATGATAAAAATATTTATAATTGGATTAGTTTCTGTTTATATTTTAGAAAGAGAAAGGTATACTTAAACAACTATCTCGCTTTAAATTGTGACTATAGCACGAGCGTTACTCTATCCCCACTCTGCGCGCGACCGAGTCATTTGTATATAAAAGATGAGCGAGTAAAATTTTTTTAACATACCGTTAGCGGCTCTCGTACGTACCACACGTGTACGTGCAAATTTTAACTAAACTCACTTGAACTCCGTTTCGACTCCGTCGTCATGTCTGGACGTGGTAAAGGTGGCAAAGTGAAGGGGAAGGCAAAGTCCCGTTCTAACCGTGCCGGTTTGCAGTTCCCCGTCGGTCGTATCCATAGACTCCTCCGCAAGGGAAACTATGCCGAGCGCGTCGGTGCCGGTGCACCTGTATACCTGGCCGCCGTCATGGAGTATTTGGCCGCTGAGGTTCTCGAGTTGGCCGGCAACGCCGCACGCGACAACAAGAAGACCAGGATCATACCTAGACATCTACAGTTGGCCATCCGCAACGACGAGGAATTGAACAAACTCCTCTCCGGCGTGACCATCGCACAGGGCGGTGTGCTGCCTAACATCCAGGCTGTGCTTCTCCCCAAGAAGACCGAGAAGAAGGCTTAACTCAAAGAAGCCTCTTTGCTACAGCTACTATACCTATGAATGGATCGTCGTCGCCGCTAGCTCTGCTAACGTACCTACGTGGTGGTGGCGATGCTACGTCATACCAAAAGGCCCTTTTCAGGGCCACAACATGATTCTTGTTATTCATTCATTCATTTATATTTTGAATGGAATTGCAGTTTCTCTGCGACATTGACGTATATCAATCAATTTATTAATTAATATAGACTACGTACGTACGTACGTACGTACCTACCTACCTACATTCGTACCATGTACACACAGACAGACAGACAAATAAACAAACAAACATACATACATACATACATACATACATACATACATACATACATACATTCATTCATTCATTCATTCATTCATTCGGATTGAAAAAACTACTGGACCGATTTGAAAAGCTACACTATTCGTAAATGATATAGGTTATATTAAAAATAAGGGGGATCGTGCGAAGCCGGGGCGGACGGCTAGTTATATATGTATGTATGTGTATGTGTGTATATAAATAGTATAATATATTTATATATGCAGTGTGTAGTTATCTGGTATCTGGTACCTGGTACTGGTTGGCAGTGGTTGGTCTGTCTGTGAAGATGTGCGGTTCGCCCGCGGGCCGGCGCTGCGCTGCGCGCTGGGCGGCGCTCTGGGCGGCGTGCGGCGTGCGGCGGGCGCGACGGCGGGCGCGACGGCGGGCGCACCACCTGCACCACCGCGGCACCGCGGCACCGCGGCACGACGCACGGCGCTATCACCTATCTGTAACATACAGCCGCCAACACAACACCAACCGATTAACACTAATAACTAGGTAGGTACCTATACACTAATACTACAATAATACGACAACGACTGGACAGATTAAAAACAGAAAACAAACAAACAAACAAACAAACAAACAAACGAAAAAGCACCCGTCCGCTAGTAAATAAAATATATACACAAATAACATTTTTAGGTATGTACGTATGTATATATATGTATGTATGTATGTATGTATGTATGTATGTATGTATGTATGTATGTATGTATGTATGTATGTATGTATGTATGTATGTATGTATGTATGTATATAATAGGTATATTATATTATAACAAATACATAATATTTACGTACCTATTGACACGAAACGACGATATACACTTAAATTCATATTTTGTATCATGCACTGACTGATTAATAACAAAAACACACTTGTTGTTGTTGTTATTACTACCACTTTCATAATTTGAATTTTAACACTAAAATTATAAAAATAATAGAATACATAACTGTGTCAATCGTCGACCGCCGGAGGAGGGGTGGGGAGCGAATGGTATCTCACGAGTATTACTATTGGTCGATACAAAAACTACACGCTCGCACGCTTATACGGTGCGCAAGCTACTTGGAGTTAACAAAACAGGGGTAACGTGTATGGTGAGCATTATTCGGTCGTCAGTCGGCGTTCGCTTCGAACGTCTCTCTAACGTCTATCTCTCAACGCGTATCGCAACATGCCGCCCAAGACTAGCGGTAAGGCCGCCAAAAAATCCGGCAAGGCACAGAAGAACATATCCAAGTCCGACAAGAAAAAGAAGAAGCACAAGAGGAAGGAGAGTTACGCCATTTACATCTACAAGGTGCTCAAGCAGGTCCACCCCGACACCGGTATCTCCAGTAAGGCTATGTCGATCATGAACTCTTTCGTGAACGACATCTTCGAGCGTATCGCCGCGGAGGCATCGCGTCTCGCACACTACAACAAGAGATCCACCATCACGTCGAGGGAGGTGCAGACCTCCGTGAGGCTGCTGTTGCCCGGTGAGCTCGCCAAGCACGCAGTCAGCGAGGGCACCAAGGCCGTCACCAAATACACCAGCTCCAAGTAAACGAACAACGAACAGGCAGCAGCACAATACCTACACGGTTTTATACGGTGTAGTTATTGTGTATATAGGTACCGTTTGTTTGTTTATCGTCGATGAACAACAGCAAACAAAAGGCCCTTTTCAGGGCCACAAATACGTTCCGATAATGTGATATAACATTACGTTTCTTATCATGGAAGATGTCAATCAATCAATCAATCAATCAATCAATAATACGCCAGACCAACAGAACTGAATTGGTGGAAATAAGAATTGGTTTATTATTATTTCCAACGCACCATACATCGTCATGATTTCCTATATAATTATTGAATATAATAATAATGATAACAACAACAACAACAAAAATGTAGGTATGTTTTTTTAAAACGTTGGAATGAAACGAACAAACTATTAACGGATATTCCATATTAGTACTAATTATGGAATTTTTACTGTAAATAATCTGAAACGTCAGCAAATAATAATAGCGTTGTTTTAAAACGGTTAGGTTAGGTTCCGTTTCTCTTTACGATTTGTTTGCTAATTATCTAGATAATGCACGTCTCTGAAGTCTGATGTAAGTAGGTACTGTATTTAACTAAATTCCAGTCTATTATTTATACATATTATTATTATAGTTATGTATGTATATACCTATAGAATTTTTATCATGAGGTTTAGATCAGAACTACAAACGACATACGGAATAAGAATAATATACTGTAATAATGTATTATTATATATTTTTTTTTATATTGCTATTTATTATTATATATTATTCGAAACTCTGATCGAACTGACTAACTAACCAACAAACGAATGTGTATCATATATGAAAGTGGTGGGGATAACGAAACGAAAGGCACCTCATCTATCTCGCTCTAACATCGGTATAAATAGGACGTCATCTAACTGCGATGTTTTTATTCTCACCCCGCTCGTGATACGTGAACGTTGCGCGCGTGTTGTCAGTAATAAGAAAATTATTATTATTATCTTTGGAGATGGCTCGTACCAAGCAGACCGCTCGCAAGTCCACCGGTGGTAAGGCGCCGCGTAAACAGTTGGCCACCAAGGCGGCCCGCAAGAGCGCACCGGCCACCGGAGGCGTCAAGAAACCCCATCGTTACAGGCCCGGTACCGTCGCCCTGCGTGAGATCCGTCGCTACCAAAAGAGTACCGAGCTGTTGATCCGCAAGTTGCCCTTCCAACGTCTAGTGCGTGAGATCGCGCAGGACTTCAAGACCGATCTCCGCTTCCAGAGCTCCGCCGTGATGGCGCTCCAGGAGGCGAGCGAGGCTTACCTCGTCGGTCTGTTCGAAGACACCAATCTGTGCGCCATTCACGCCAAGCGCGTCACCATCATGCCTAAGGACATCCAACTCGCCCGTAGGATCCGCGGTGAGCGAGCCTAAGCAGCGACGCGACAGCAGCAGCAACATTATTATTATACAACGACGACGATGACCAACCGAAAGGAGTTGGTCGTCCGAAAGTTATAATTATACAAAAAGGCCCTTTTCAGGGCCACATATGAATCTGATGTTGTTAACTATGTTTCTATAACGCGATGACGATCAATCAATCAATCAATCAAACCGACAAATCAATGAATAGATAAACGAATGTCTCCCGACTGAATTAGGTACTCTTATTATATTATTAGGTAGGTAATCTTAGTATATTATTACGTACTCCTATTACGCAACGTAACCTATCTATACGTTTATATCAAAATTTGAAAATATTTTTGGTAACATTTCTTTTATTTCTATTGGCATTATTGTGAACGGATGATGTAGACCGTAGGTATGTATGTATATATGTATGTATGTATGTATATATATATATATATATGGAATATGGAGAATTATATTTAACACTTATACAGCTATTACTAGCAATAATAAATAAACTATTTACCAAACTGAATAAGAGAGATATAAGAAAGAAAATGGAATAATAAATAAAAACAATAATTATTGTTCAGAGCGAGCGCAATCGAATCGGGACAATTCGGGTTCGGGTATCTTCGTTCGTCTCGTCTATCCCCACTCCGTCGGTGTCGGCGACCGAAACATATAAATATGCGGCACCCAGCTGGGGAAACGGACAGATTACGTTCGTTCGTCGCCGCTACGCTATATACGCGCAGTGGTGTTTCGTATCAGCAAGTCAAGCAAGTTCAGTAGAAAAACAAGATGACCGGTCGCGGTAAGGGAGGAAAAGGTCTGGGGAAAGGAGGAGCCAAGCGTCACAGGAAAGTGTTGCGTGATAACATCCAGGGTATCACGAAGCCCGCCATCCGCCGTCTGGCTCGCAGAGGCGGCGTGAAGCGTATCTCCGGTCTGATCTACGAGGAGACGCGCGGTGTGCTCAAGGTGTTCCTAGAGAACGTGATCCGCGACGCGGTCACATACACCGAGCACGCCAAGAGGAAGACCGTCACCGCCATGGACGTCGTGTACGCTCTGAAACGCCAGGGCCGCACCCTCTACGGTTTCGGCGGTTAAACCTCGCTCGCTCGGCAGCGCAGGCACGAGCGTTGTATGTACTCGTTCGATCGCGGTCGATCTCCGCTGATGTTGGTTTTATAATTCCTTCATCAAACGGGAACGAACTGACGATCGAAACGGATACAACCAAAACAAAAAGGCCCTTTTCAGGGCCGCACATGATTCATTCGTTGGCCATATTACCTATGGTTAATTTGAGTTTCTATAATAACACGAGACTTGTCGATCAATTTGATATTACCTTACCACCTACCTAGTTATAAATAAATACATACATACATACATACATATATATCTATCTACCTAACTAAACCCTTATATAGACCATACTTTAATACATTGGTAAGTACATATATCATCCAAAGAAGCAAAAGTCCTCTAACCGCTACCAGAAAAGTGGGTTAGGTTAGGTTAGAACTGCGACCCTCTACAAAATAAAAAACGTGTCTATAAAACTTTTATATTATAATAATCAGAGTATTTAATGCAATCGTACCTATATCGTAAAGCTTTTGGGTAACATTATATATTATTATAATGGGATTACATCTCATAATTATTGTATCCTTATGACACAATCATTATTTTGCCTCTTCACTCTCGATGCCGCCCGGGCGGGCAGATTCAGCGTTAGTGACATAGCATAACCATAATACACACATACATAATATTATGTTATTCTTCACTCGCTTCTTCTTCTCTTCGATATATATTATTATATTATATCCAAAATCCCACGCACATTATCGCTCCGCCCGACTGCCCGACTCACTTCACTTCGACTCGCCTTCCTTCCTTCCTTTTACTCCTTGTCACTACTACTACTACTACTACTACTACTACTACCACCAATGGGTACGACTCGTTGCTTTATTATGTACTTTTTACTTACTTACAAAAATATTATATATAATAATTATATAAAACGTCCCTATATAACAATTTTGTTTAAATCTTTCCATTATTTCACTGATTTTACATGGGCTTCATCCGTTCGAGATTCATCGAATGTAAACCGTCGAACGAAGCTAGGCTGTTTTACGACACCGAACTTAACTATCCGAAATAACGATACACCTAGATGAGACGTTATATGTTCAATACTTATATACATCTGGGGAATATTCACTTTCAACTGGTCGTGTGTAAACAAAGTGTTTATGTCGTTTTAATATGTAAAATCACTTTTTAAAGTGACCCGAGGTACGCGACGTACGCAATACCAAAATATAAACGTACGTCACGTTAAAACTGTCCCGTTTACCATGTAATAATCGTAAATTATCGACGGTTACACTCATAAATGGGACGCGTGACCGCATTTAATATAATAAATCTGAATACTCTCCGAAATATAAACGTTTTTCAATATATATGTTAGTGAAAAGTTGGAAGTGTTGTTGAGAGAAAACCTCTCGCGGCATCGTGCACTTCTCTAGGGTATTGCCGTAGTTTACCTTATAGACATTCGTTATAAGCAACACGCATACTACTATCTTACTAGTAACTCTAACTGAGTCTAATATCTACGAACTTGTTTAATAATATTATAATAACAACAATGGCCGACACAGCAGTAGCATCGGACACCCCGCCCCGGCGACACCGGCGAAGAAACCGAAGGCGTCCGCCGCCGCCGGCGCGAAGAAGCCTAAGGCGAAGCCCACTCATCCTAAGACTTCCGAAATGGTCAACAGCGCCATTAAGGAGTTGAAGGAGCGCAGCGGTTCTTCGCTTCAGGCGATCAAGAAGTATATTGCCGCACAATACAAAGTGGACGCCGAGAAACTGGCGCCGTTCATAAGGAAGTACCTGAAGAGCGCCGTCGAATCCGGCGCCCTTATCCAGACTAAGGGCAAGGGAGCTTCGGGATCATTCAAACTGGAATCCAAGTCGTCCGCGTCGAAGAAACCGGCCGCGGCTAAGTCGACCGCTAAATCGTCCGCGTCCTCCGCGGCGGCGAGCAAGAAGAAGGCCGCCGCCGCCGGGGCCGCCGGCAGAGCCAAGAAAGCCGCCGCCTCTTCGGCAGCTTCACCGTCAAAGGCGAAATCGGCCGCAGCCACGAAGGACAAGAAGGCCGCAGCGGCCAAAAAGAAGCCCGCCCCAAAGAAGGCAGCCGCGCCGGCGAAGGGAAAGAGCGCGGCCGCTCCCAAGGCCAAGAAAACTGCCAAACCTCCCACTAAGAAGCCGAAAGCGCCTAAACCCAAAAAGGCCGCGGCCACACCGAAATCTAAACCGGCCGCCAAAAAGGCCGGAGCGGCGAAAAAGTAATGAGAGCGCGCCCACACCACCACCAGGAGAGAAACACCACCGCGTTGCGCACAGCGCGCACCCGCGCGCACGCCTAGCTACTAGCTGCTGCTACTACTACTAGCTAGCAAGATGAAGGAAGCAAAGCGGCGAGGAGGAGGTGCACACCGCCACGCGGTTGATCTCCGCTTCTCATCTTTTCCCCAGTCGTGTGTTATTTGTTAACAAACGAAGGGAAACTGTGCGCGTTTAAAGCACGCACACCAAAAAGCCCTTTTCAGGGCTAACAAACATATCATGCAACAACATTACATAAATGTAATGAAATAATCGTTTCGAATGGACACGACGTCAATCAATCAATCCATCCATCCAATAGAAAATAATAATAATAATAATAACAACGACGACAACATAACTCATTAGATTAGACAAAAATAACAACGGAGAATACAATAATATTATGTAGGTTAAACTATCACATAATATAATATAATAATGAACATTAGGCCTTGCAGTAGTAGTAAAACTAGTATATATCCGTTCGTTGTATGTTACGTACAATATAAACACAACTCGCTACATGCCCCCGGGTCGGTCGACGGACAATTTTTGAAGTGAAAACTTCTTTAGCGGCGCTTTGAGCACTTTTTATTTATTTAGATTACAATACTTATTATGTACGTATATTAAAAATGATAAAAATATTTATAATTGGATTAGTTTCTGTTTATATTTTAGAAAGAGAAAGGTATACTTAAACAACTATCTCGCTTTAAATTGTGACTATAGCACGAGCGTTACTCTATCCCCACTCTGCGCGCGACCGAGTCATTTGTATATAAAAGATGAGCGAGTAAAATTTTTTTAACATACCGTTAGCGGCTCTCGTACGTACCACACGTGTACGTGCAAATTTTAACTAAACTCACTTGAACTCCGTTTCGACTCCGTCGTCATGTCTGGACGTGGTAAAGGTGGCAAAGTGAAGGGGAAGGCAAAGTCCCGTTCTAACCGTGCCGGTTTGCAGTTCCCCGTCGGTCGTATCCATAGACTCCTCCGCAAGGGAAACTATGCCGAGCGCGTCGGTGCCGGTGCACCTGTATACCTGGCCGCCGTCATGGAGTATTTGGCCGCTGAGGTTCTCGAGTTGGCCGGCAACGCCGCACGCGACAACAAGAAGACCAGGATCATACCTAGACATCTACAGTTGGCCATCCGCAACGACGAGGAATTGAACAAACTCCTCTCCGGCGTGACCATCGCACAGGGCGGTGTGCTGCCTAACATCCAGGCTGTGCTTCTCCCCAAGAAGACCGAGAAGAAGGCTTAACTCAAAGAAGCCTCTTTGCTACAGCTACTATACCTATGAATGGATCGTCGTCGCCGCTAGCTCTGCTAACGTACCTACGTGGTGGTGGCGATGCTACGTCATACCAAAAGGCCCTTTTCAGGGCCACAACATGATTCTTGTTATTCATTCATTCATTTATATTTTGAATGGAATTGCAGTTTCTCTGCGACATTGACGTATATCAATCAATTTATTAATTAATATAGACTACGTACGTACGTACGTACGTACCTACCTACCTACATTCGTACCATGTACACACAGACAGACAGACAAATAAACAAACAAACATACATACATACATACATACATACATACATACATACATACATTCATTCATTCATTCATTCATTCATTCGGATTGAAAAAACTACTGGACCGATTTGAAAAGCTACACTATTCGTAAATGATATAGGTTATATTAAAAATAAGGGGGATCGTGCGAAGCCGGGGCGGACGGCTAGTTATATATGTATGTATGTGTATGTGTGTATATAAATAGTATAATATATTTATATATGCAGTGTGTAGTTATCTGGTATCTGGTACCTGGTACTGGTTGGCAGTGGTTGGTCTGTCTGTGAAGATGTGCGGTTCGCCCGCGGGCCGGCGCTGCGCTGCGCGCTGGGCGGCGCTCTGGGCGGCGTGCGGCGTGCGGCGGGCGCGACGGCGGGCGCGACGGCGGGCGCACCACCTGCACCACCGCGGCACCGCGGCACCGCGGCACGACGCACGGCGCTATCACCTATCTGTAACATACAGCCGCCAACACAACACCAACCGATTAACACTAATAACTAGGTAGGTACCTATACACTAATACTACAATAATACGACAACGACTGGACAGATTAAAAACAGAAAACAAACAAACAAACAAACAAACAAACAAACGAAAAAGCACCCGTCCGCTAGTAAATAAAATATATACACAAATAACATTTTTTAGGTATGTACGTATGTATATATATGTATGTATGTATGTATGTATGTATGTATGTATGTATGTATGTATGTATGTATGTATGTATGTATGTATGTATGTATGTATGTATGTATGTATATAATAGGTATATTATATTATAACAAATACATAATATTTACGTACCTATTGACACGAAACGACGATATACACTTAAATTCATATTTTGTATCATGCACTGACTGATTAATAACAAAAACACACTTGTTGTTGTTGTTATTACTACCACTTTCATAATTTGAATTTTAACACTAAAATTATAAAAATAATAGAATACATAACTGTGTCAATCGTCGACCGCCGGAGGAGGGGTGGGGAGCGAATGGTATCTCACGAGTATTACTATTGGTCGATACAAAAACTACACGCTCGCACGCTTATACGGTGCGCAAGCTACTTGGAGTTAACAAAACAGGGGTAACGTGTATGGTGAGCATTATTCGGTCGTCAGTCGGCGTTCGCTTCGAACGTCTCTCTAACGTCTATCTCTCAACGCGTATCGCAACATGCCGCCCAAGACTAGCGGTAAGGCCGCCAAAAAATCCGGCAAGGCACAGAAGAACATATCCAAGTCCGACAAGAAAAAGAAGAAGCACAAGAGGAAGGAGAGTTACGCCATTTACATCTACAAGGTGCTCAAGCAGGTCCACCCCGACACCGGTATCTCCAGTAAGGCTATGTCGATCATGAACTCTTTCGTGAACGACATCTTCGAGCGTATCGCCGCGGAGGCATCGCGTCTCGCACACTACAACAAGAGATCCACCATCACGTCGAGGGAGGTGCAGACCTCCGTGAGGCTGCTGTTGCCCGGTGAGCTCGCCAAGCACGCAGTCAGCGAGGGCACCAAGGCCGTCACCAAATACACCAGCTCCAAGTAAACGAACAACGAACAGGCAGCAGCACAATACCTACACGGTTTTATACGGTGTAGTTATTGTGTATATAGGTACCGTTTGTTTGTTTATCGTCGATGAACAACAGCAAACAAAAGGCCCTTTTCAGGGCCACAAATACGTTCCGATAATGTGATATAACATTACGTTTCTTATCATGGAAGATGTCAATCAATCAATCAATCAATCAATCAATAATACGCCAGACCAACAGAACTGAATTGGTGGAAATAAGAATTGGTTTATTATTATTTCCAACGCACCATACATCGTCATGATTTCCTATATAATTATTGAATATAATAATAATGATAACAACAACAACAACAAAAATGTAGGTATGATAGTTTAAAACGTTGGAATGAAACGAACAAACTATTAACGGATATTCCATATTAGTACTAATTATGGAATTTTTACTGTAAATAATCTGAAACGTCAGCAAATAATAATAGCGTTGTTTTAAAACGGTTAGGTTAGGTTCCGTTTCTCTTTACGATTTGTTTGCTAATTATCTAGATAATGCACGTCTCTGAAGTCTGATGTAAGTAGGTACTGTATTTAACTAAATTCCAGTCTATTATTTATACATATTATTATTATAGTTATGTATGTATATACCTATAGAATTTTTATCATGAGGTTTAGATCAGAACTACAAACGACATACGGAATAAGAATAATATACTGTAATAATGTTTTTTTTTTTTTTTTTTTATATTGCTATTTATTATTATATATTATTCGAAACTCTGATCGAACTGACTAACTAACCAACAAACGAATGTGTATCATATATGAAAGTGGTGGGGATAACGAAACGAAAGGCACCTCATCTATCTCGCTCTAACATCGGTATAAATAGGACGTCATCTAACTGCGATGTTTTTATTCTCACCCCGCTCGTGATACGTGAACGTTGCGCGCGTGTTGTCAGTAATAAGAAAATTATTATTATTATCTTTGGAGATGGCTCGTACCAAGCAGACCGCTCGCAAGTCCACCGGTGGTAAGGCGCCGCGTAAACAGTTGGCCACCAAGGCGGCCCGCAAGAGCGCACCGGCCACCGGAGGCGTCAAGAAACCCCATCGTTACAGGCCCGGTACCGTCGCCCTGCGTGAGATCCGTCGCTACCAAAAGAGTACCGAGCTGTTGATCCGCAAGTTGCCCTTCCAACGTCTAGTGCGTGAGATCGCGCAGGACTTCAAGACCGATCTCCGCTTCCAGAGCTCCGCCGTGATGGCGCTCCAGGAGGCGAGCGAGGCTTACCTCGTCGGTCTGTTCGAAGACACCAATCTGTGCGCCATTCACGCCAAGCGCGTCACCATCATGCCTAAGGACATCCAACTCGCCCGTAGGATCCGCGGTGAGCGAGCCTAAGCAGCGACGCGACAGCAGCAGCAACATTATTATTATACAACGACGACGATGACCAACCGAAAGGAGTTGGTCGTCCGAAAGTTATAATTATACAAAAAGGCCCTTTTCAGGGCCACATATGAATCTGATGTTGTTAACTATGTTTCTATAACGCGATGACGATCAATCAATCAATCAATCAAACCGACAAATCAATGAATAGATAAACGAATGTCTCCCGACTGAATTAGGTACTCTTATTATATTATTAGGTAGGTAATCTTAGTATATTATTACGTACTCCTATTACGCAACGTAACCTATCTATACGTTTATATCAAAATTTGAAAATATTTTTGGTAACATTTCTTTTATTTCTATTGGCATTATTGTGAACGGATGATGTAGACCGTAGGTATGTATGTATATATGTATGTATGTATGTATATATATATATATATATGGAATATGGAGAATTATATTTAACACTTATACAGCTATTACTAGCAATAATAAATAAACTATTTACCAAACTGAATAAGAGAGATATAAGAAAGAAAATGGAATAATAAATAAAAACAATAATTATTGTTCAGAGCGAGCGCAATCGAATCGGGACAATTCGGGTTCGGGTATCTTCGTTCGTCTCGTCTATCCCCACTCCGTCGGTGTCGGCGACCGAAACATATAAATATGCGGCACCCAGCTGGGGAAACGGACAGATTACGTTCGTTCGTCGCCGCTACGCTATATACGCGCAGTGGTGTTTCGTATCAGCAAGTCAAGCAAGTTCAGTAGAAAAACAAGATGACCGGTCGCGGTAAGGGAGGAAAAGGTCTGGGGAAAGGAGGAGCCAAGCGTCACAGGAAAGTGTTGCGTGATAACATCCAGGGTATCACGAAGCCCGCCATCCGCCGTCTGGCTCGCAGAGGCGGCGTGAAGCGTATCTCCGGTCTGATCTACGAGGAGACGCGCGGTGTGCTCAAGGTGTTCCTAGAGAACGTGATCCGCGACGCGGTCACATACACCGAGCACGCCAAGAGGAAGACCGTCACCGCCATGGACGTCGTGTACGCTCTGAAACGCCAGGGCCGCACCCTCTACGGTTTCGGCGGTTAAACCTCGCTCGCTCGGCAGCGCAGGCACGAGCGTTGTATGTACTCGTTCGATCGCGGTCGATCTCCGCTGATGTTGGTTTTATAATTCCTTCATCAAACGGGAACGAACTGACGATCGAAACGGATACAACCAAAACAAAAAAGGCCCTTTTCAGGGCCGCACATGATTCATTCGTTGGCCATATTACCTATGGTTAATTTGAGTTTCTATAATAACACGAGACTTGTCGATCAATTTGATATTACCTTACCACCTACCTAGTTATAAATAAATACATACATACATACATACATATATATCTATCTACCTAACTAAACCCTTATATAGACCATACTTTAATACATTGGTAAGTACATATATCATCCAAAGAAGCAAAAGTCCTCTAACCGCTACCAGAAAAGTGGGTTAGGTTAGGTTAGAACTGCGACCCTCTACAAAATAAAAAACGTGTCTATAAAACTTTTATATTATAATAATCAGAGTATTTAATGCAATCGTACCTATATCGTAAAGCTTTTGGGTAACATTATATATTATTATAATGGGATTACATCTCATAATTATTGTATCCTTATGACACAATCATTATTTTGCCTCTTCACTCTCGATGCCGCCCGGGCGGGCAGATTCAGCGTTAGTGACATAGCATAACCATAATACACACATACATAATATTATGTTATTCTTCACTCGCTTCTTCTTCTCTTCGATATATATTATTATATTATATCCAAAATCCCACGCACATTATCGCTCCGCCCGACTGCCCGACTCACTTCACTTCGACTCGCCTTCCTTCCTTCCTTTTACTCCTTGTCACTACTACTACTACTACTACTACTACTACTACCACCAATGGGTACGACTCGTTGCTTTATTATGTACTTTTTACTTACTTACAAAAATATTATATATAATAATTATATAAAACGTCCCTATATAACAATTTTGTTTAAATCTTTCCATTATTTCACTGATTTTACATGGGCTTCATCCGTTCGAGATTCATCGAATGTAAACCGTCGAACGAAGCTAGGCTGTTTTACGACACCGAACTTAACTATCCGAAATAACGATACACCTAGATGAGACGTTATATGTTCAATACTTATATACATCTGGGGAATATTCACTTTCAACTGGTCGTGTGTAAACAAAGTGTTTATGTCGTTTTAATATGTAAAATCACTTTTTAAAGTGACCCGAGGTACGCGACGTACGCAATACCAAAATATAAACGTACGTCACGTTAAAACTGTCCCGTTTACCATGTAATAATCGTAAATTATCGACGGTTACACTCATAAATGGGACGCGTGACCGCATTTAATATAATAAATCTGAATACTCTCCGAAATATAAACGTTTTTCAATATATATGTTAGTGAAAAGTTGGAAGTGTTGTTGAGAGAAAACCTCTCGCGGCATCGTGCACTTCTCTAGGGTATTGCCGTAGTTTACCTTATAGACATTCGTTATAAGCAACACGCATACTACTATCTTACTAGTAACTCTAACTGAGTCTAATATCTACGAACTTGTTTAATAATATTATAATAACAACAATGGCCGACACAGCAGTAGCATCGGACACCCCCGCCCCGGCGACACCGGCGAAGAAACCGAAGGCGTCCGCCGCCGCCGGCGCGAAGAAGCCTAAGGCGAAGCCCACTCATCCTAAGACTTCCGAAATGGTCAACAGCGCCATTAAGGAGTTGAAGGAGCGCAGCGGTTCTTCGCTTCAGGCGATCAAGAAGTATATTGCCGCACAATACAAAGTGGACGCCGAGAAACTGGCGCCGTTCATAAGGAAGTACCTGAAGAGCGCCGTCGAATCCGGCGCCCTTATCCAGACTAAGGGCAAGGGAGCTTCGGGATCATTCAAACTGGAATCCAAGTCGTCCGCGTCGAAGAAACCGGCCGCGGCTAAGTCGACCGCTAAATCGTCCGCGTCCTCCGCGGCGGCGAGCAAGAAGAAGGCCGCCGCCGCCGGGGCCGCCGGCAGAGCCAAGAAAGCCGCCGCCTCTTCGGCAGCTTCACCGTCAAAGGCGAAATCGGCCGCAGCCACGAAGGACAAGAAGGCCGCAGCGGCCAAAAAGAAGCCCGCCCCAAAGAAGGCAGCCGCGCCGGCGAAGGGAAAGAGCGCGGCCGCTCCCAAGGCCAAGAAAACTGCCAAACCTCCCACTAAGAAGCCGAAAGCGCCTAAACCCAAAAAGGCCGCGGCCACACCGAAATCTAAACCGGCCGCCAAAAAGGCCGGAGCGGCGAAAAAGTAATGAGAGCGCGCCCACACCACCACCAGGAGAGAAACACCACCGCGTTGCGCACAGCGCGCACCCCGCGCACGCCTAGCTACTAGCTGCTGCTACTACTACTAGCTAGCAAGATGAAGGAAGCAAAGCGGCGAGGAGGAGGTGCACACCGCCACGCGGTTGATCTCCGCTTCTCATCTTTTCCCCAGTCGTGTGTTATTTGTTAACAAACGAAGGGAAACTGTGCGCGTTTAAAGCACGCACACAATAAAGCCCTTTTCAGGGCTAACAAACATATCATGCAACAACATTACATAAATGTAATGAAATAATCGTTTCGAATGGACACGACGTCAATCAATCAATCCATCCATCCAATAGAAAATAATAATAATAATAATAACAACGACGACAACATAACTCATTAGATTAGACAAAAATAACAACGGAGAATACAATAATATTATGTAGGTTAAACTATCACATAATATAATATAATAATGAACATTAGGCCTTGCAGTAGTAGTAAAACTAGTATATATCCGTTCGTTGTATGTTACGTACAATATAAACACAACTCGCTACATGCCCCCGGGTCGGTCGACGGACAATTTTTGAAGTGAAAACTTCTTTAGCGGCGCTTTGAGCACTTTTTATTTATTTAGATTACAATACTTATTATGTACGTATATTAAAAATGATAAAAATATTTATAATTGGATTAGTTTCTGTTTATATTTTAGAAAGAGAAAGGTATACTTAAACAACTATCTCGCTTTAAATTGTGACTATAGCACGAGCGTTACTCTATCCCCACTCTGCGCGCGACCGAGTCATTTGTATATAAAAGATGAGCGAGTAAAATTTTTTTAACATACCGTTAGCGGCTCTCGTACGTACCACACGTGTACGTGCAAATTTTAACTAAACTCACTTGAACTCCGTTTCGACTCCGTCGTCATGTCTGGACGTGGTAAAGGTGGCAAAGTGAAGGGGAAGGCAAAGTCCCGTTCTAACCGTGCCGGTTTGCAGTTCCCCGTCGGTCGTATCCATAGACTCCTCCGCAAGGGAAACTATGCCGAGCGCGTCGGTGCCGGTGCACCTGTATACCTGGCCGCCGTCATGGAGTATTTGGCCGCTGAGGTTCTCGAGTTGGCCGGCAACGCCGCACGCGACAACAAGAAGACCAGGATCATACCTAGACATCTACAGTTGGCCATCCGCAACGACGAGGAATTGAACAAACTCCTCTCCGGCGTGACCATCGCACAGGGCGGTGTGCTGCCTAACATCCAGGCTGTGCTTCTCCCCAAGAAGACCGAGAAGAAGGCTTAACTCAAAGAAGCCTCTTTGCTACAGCTACTATACCTATGAATGGATCGTCGTCGCCGCTAGCTCTGCTAACGTACCTACGTGGTGGTGGCGATGCTACGTCATACCAAAAGGCCCTTTTCAGGGCCACAACATGATTCTTGTTATTCATTCATTCATTTATATTTTGAATGGAATTGCAGTTTCTCTGCGACATTGACGTATATCAATCAATTTATTAATTAATATAGACTACGTACGTACGTACGTACGTACCTACCTACCTACATTCGTACCATGTACACACAGACAGACAGACAAATAAACAAACAAACATACATACATACATACATACATACATACATACATACATACATTCATTCATTCATTCATTCATTCATTCGGATTGAAAAAACTACTGGACCGATTTGAAAAGCTACACTATTCGTAAATGATATAGGTTATATTAAAAATAAGGGGGATCGTGCGAAGCCTGGGCGGACGGCTAGTTATATATGTATGTATGTGTATGTGTGTATATAAATAGTATAATATATTTATATATGCAGTGTGTAGTTATCTGGTATCTGGTACCTGGTACTGGTTGGCAGTGGTTGGTCTGTCTGTGAAGATGTGCGGTTCGCCCGCGGGCCGGCGCTGCGCTGCGCGCTGGGCGGCGCTCTGGGCGGCGTGCGGCGTGCGGCGGGCGCGACGGCGGGCGCGACGGCGGGCGCACCACCTGCACCACCGCGGCACCGCGGCACCGCGGCACGACGCACGGCGCTATCACCTATCTGTAACATACAGCCGCCAACACAACACCAACCGATTAACACTAATAACTAGGTAGGTACCTATACACTAATACTACAATAATACGACAACGACTGGACAGATTAAAAACAGAAAACAAACAAACAAACAAACAAACAAACAAACGAAAAAGCACCCGTCCGCTAGTAAATAAAATATATACACAAATAACATTTTTTAGGTATGTACGTATGTATATATATGTATGTATGTATGTATGTATGTATGTATGTATGTATGTATGTATGTATGTATGTATGTATGTATGTATGTATGTATGTATGTATGTATGTATATAATAGGTATATTATATTATAACAAATACATAATATTTACGTACCTATTGACACGAAACGACGATATACACTTAAATTCATATTTTGTATCATGCACTGACTGATTAATAACAAAAACACACTTGTTGTTGTTGTTATTACTACCACTTTCATAATTTGAATTTTAACACTAAAATTATAAAAATAATAGAATACATAACTGTGTCAATCGTCGACCGCCGGAGGAGGGGTGGGGAGCGAATGGTATCTCACGAGTATTACTATTGGTCGATACAAAAACTACACGCTCGCACGCTTATACGGTGCGCAAGCTACTTGGAGTTAACAAAACAGGGGTAACGTGTATGGTGAGCATTATTCGGTCGTCAGTCGGCGTTCGCTTCGAACGTCTCTCTAACGTCTATCTCTCAACGCGTATCGCAACATGCCGCCCAAGACTAGCGGTAAGGCCGCCAAAAAATCCGGCAAGGCACAGAAGAACATATCCAAGTCCGACAAGAAAAAGAAGAAGCACAAGAGGAAGGAGAGTTACGCCATTTACATCTACAAGGTGCTCAAGCAGGTCCACCCCGACACCGGTATCTCCAGTAAGGCTATGTCGATCATGAACTCTTTCGTGAACGACATCTTCGAGCGTATCGCCGCGGAGGCATCGCGTCTCGCACACTACAACAAGAGATCCACCATCACGTCGAGGGAGGTGCAGACCTCCGTGAGGCTGCTGTTGCCCGGTGAGCTCGCCAAGCACGCAGTCAGCGAGGGCACCAAGGCCGTCACCAAATACACCAGCTCCAAGTAAACGAACAACGAACAGGCAGCAGCACAATACCTACACGGTTTTATACGGTGTAGTTATTGTGTATATAGGTACCGTTTGTTTGTTTATCGTCGATGAACAACAGCAAACAAAAGGCCCTTTTCAGGGCCACAAATACGTTCCGATAATGTGATATAACATTACGTTTCTTATCATGGAAGATGTCAATCAATCAATCAATCAATCAATCAATAATACGCCAGACCAACAGAACTGAATTGGTGGAAATAAGAATTGGTTTATTATTATTTCCAACGCACCATACATCGTCATGATTTCCTATATAATTATTGAATATAATAATAATGATAACAACAACAACAACAAAAATGTAGGTATGTTTTTTAAAACGTTGGAATGAAACGAACAAACTATTAACGGATATTCCATATTAGTACTAATTATGGAATTTTTACTGTAAATAATCTGAAACGTCAGCAAATAATAATAGCGTTGTTTTAAAACGGTTAGGTTAGGTTCCGTTTCTCTTTACGATTTGTTTGCTAATTATCTAGATAATGCACGTCTCTGAAGTCTGATGTAAGTAGGTACTGTATTTAACTAAATTCCAGTCTATTATTTATACATATTATTATTATAGTTATGTATGTATATACCTATAGAATTTTTATCATGAGGTTTAGATCAGAACTACAAACGACATACGGAATAAGAATAATATACTGTAATAATGTATTTTTTTTTTTTTTTTTATATTGCTATTTATTATTATATATTATTCGAAACTCTGATCGAACTGACTAACTAACCAACAAACGAATGTGTATCATATATGAAAGTGGTGGGGATAACGAAACGAAAGGCACCTCATCTATCTCGCTCTAACATCGGTATAAATAGGACGTCATCTAACTGCGATGTTTTTATTCTCACCCCGCTCGTGATACGTGAACGTTGCGCGCGTGTTGTCAGTAATAAGAAAATTATTATTATTATCTTTGGAGATGGCTCGTACCAAGCAGACCGCTCGCAAGTCCACCGGTGGTAAGGCGCCGCGTAAACAGTTGGCCACCAAGGCGGCCCGCAAGAGCGCACCGGCCACCGGAGGCGTCAAGAAACCCCATCGTTACAGGCCCGGTACCGTCGCCCTGCGTGAGATCCGTCGCTACCAAAAGAGTACCGAGCTGTTGATCCGCAAGTTGCCCTTCCAACGTCTAGTGCGTGAGATCGCGCAGGACTTCAAGACCGATCTCCGCTTCCAGAGCTCCGCCGTGATGGCGCTCCAGGAGGCGAGCGAGGCTTACCTCGTCGGTCTGTTCGAAGACACCAATCTGTGCGCCATTCACGCCAAGCGCGTCACCATCATGCCTAAGGACATCCAACTCGCCCGTAGGATCCGCGGTGAGCGAGCCTAAGCAGCGACGCGACAGCAGCAGCAACATTATTATTATACAACGACGACGATGACCAACCGAAAGGAGTTGGTCGTCCGAAAGTTATAATTATACAAAAAGGCCCTTTTCAGGGCCACATATGAATCTGATGTTGTTAACTATGTTTCTATAACGCGATGACGATCAATCAATCAATCAATCAAACCGACAAATCAATGAATAGATAAACGAATGTCTCCCGACTGAATTAGGTACTCTTATTATATTATTAGGTAGGTAATCTTAGTATATTATTACGTACTCCTATTACGCAACGTAACCTATCTATACGTTTATATCAAAATTTGAAAATATTTTTGGTAACATTTCTTTTATTTCTATTGGCATTATTGTGAACGGATGATGTAGACCGTAGGTATGTATGTATATATGTATGTATGTATGTATATATATATATATATATGGAATATGGAGAATTATATTTAACACTTATACAGCTATTACTAGCAATAATAAATAAACTATTTACCAAACTGAATAAGAGAGATATAAGAAAGAAAATGGAATAATAAATAAAAACAATAATTATTGTTCAGAGCGAGCGCAATCGAATCGGGACAATTCGGGTTCGGGTATCTTCGTTCGTCTCGTCTATCCCCACTCCGTCGGTGTCGGCGACCGAAACATATAAATATGCGGCACCCAGCTGGGGAAACGGACAGATTACGTTCGTTCGTCGCCGCTACGCTATATACGCGCAGTGGTGTTTCGTATCAGCAAGTCAAGCAAGTTCAGTAGAAAAACAAGATGACCGGTCGCGGTAAGGGAGGAAAAGGTCTGGGGAAAGGAGGAGCCAAGCGTCACAGGAAAGTGTTGCGTGATAACATCCAGGGTATCACGAAGCCCGCCATCCGCCGTCTGGCTCGCAGAGGCGGCGTGAAGCGTATCTCCGGTCTGATCTACGAGGAGACGCGCGGTGTGCTCAAGGTGTTCCTAGAGAACGTGATCCGCGACGCGGTCACATACACCGAGCACGCCAAGAGGAAGACCGTCACCGCCATGGACGTCGTGTACGCTCTGAAACGCCAGGGCCGCACCCTCTACGGTTTCGGCGGTTAAACCTCGCTCGCTCGGCAGCGCAGGCACGAGCGTTGTATGTACTCGTTCGATCGCGGTCGATCTCCGCTGATGTTGGTTTTATAATTCCTTCATCAAACGGGAACGAACTGACGATCGAAACGGATACAACCAAAACAAAAAAGGCCCTTTTCAGGGCCGCACATGATTCATTCGTTGGCCATATTACCTATGGTTAATTTGAGTTTCTATAATAACACGAGACTTGTCGATCAATTTGATATTACCTTACCACCTACCTAGTTATAAATAAATACATACATACATACATACATATATATCTATCTACCTAACTAAACCCTTATATAGACCATACTTTAATACATTGGTAAGTACATATATCATCCAAAGAAGCAAAAGTCCTCTAACCGCTACCAGAAAAGTGGGTTAGGTTAGGTTAGAACTGCGACCCTCTACAAAATAAAAAACGTGTCTATAAAACTTTTATATTATAATAATCAGAGTATTTAATGCAATCGTACCTATATCGTAAAGCTTTTGGGTAACATTATATATTATTATAATGGGATTACATCTCATAATTATTGTATCCTTATGACACAATCATTATTTTGCCTCTTCACTCTCGATGCCGCCCGGGCGGGCAGATTCAGCGTTAGTGACATAGCATAACCATAATACACACATACATAATATTATGTTATTCTTCACTCGCTTCTTCTTCTCTTCGATATATATTATTATATTATATCCAAAATCCCACGCACATTATCGCTCCGCCCGACTGCCCGACTCACTTCACTTCGACTCGCCTTCCTTCCTTCCTTTTACTCCTTGTCACTACTACTACTACTACTACTACTACTACTACCACCAATGGGTACGACTCGTTGCTTTATTATGTACTTTTTACTTACTTACAAAAATATTATATATAATAATTATATAAAACGTCCCTATATAACAATTTTGTTTAAATCTTTCCATTATTTCACTGATTTTACATGGGCTTCATCCGTTCGAGATTCATCGAATGTAAACCGTCGAACGAAGCTAGGCTGTTTTACGACACCGAACTTAACTATCCGAAATAACGATACACCTAGATGAGACGTTATATGTTCAATACTTATATACATCTGGGGAATATTCACTTTCAACTGGTCGTGTGTAAACAAAGTGTTTATGTCGTTTTAATATGTAAAATCACTTTTTAAAGTGACCCGAGGTACGCGACGTACGCAATACCAAAATATAAACGTACGTCACGTTAAAACTGTCCCGTTTACCATGTAATAATCGTAAATTATCGACGGTTACACTCATAAATGGGACGCGTGACCGCATTTAATATAATAAATCTGAATACTCTCCGAAATATAAACGTTTTTCAATATATATGTTAGTGAAAAGTTGGAAGTGTTGTTGAGAGAAAACCTCTCGCGGCATCGTGCACTTCTCTAGGGTATTGCCGTAGTTTACCTTATAGACATTCGTTATAAGCAACACGCATACTACTATCTTACTAGTAACTCTAACTGAGTCTAATATCTACGAACTTGTTTAATAATATTATAATAACAACAATGGCCGACACAGCAGTAGCATCGGACACCCCCGCCCCGGCGACACCGGCGAAGAAACCGAAGGCGTCCGCCGCCGCCGGCGCGAAGAAGCCTAAGGCGAAGCCCACTCATCCTAAGACTTCCGAAATGGTCAACAGCGCCATTAAGGAGTTGAAGGAGCGCAGCGGTTCTTCGCTTCAGGCGATCAAGAAGTATATTGCCGCACAATACAAAGTGGACGCCGAGAAACTGGCGCCGTTCATAAGGAAGTACCTGAAGAGCGCCGTCGAATCCGGCGCCCTTATCCAGACTAAGGGCAAGGGAGCTTCGGGATCATTCAAACTGGAATCCAAGTCGTCCGCGTCGAAGAAACCGGCCGCGGCTAAGTCGACCGCTAAATCGTCCGCGTCCTCCGCGGCGGCGAGCAAGAAGAAGGCCGCCGCCGCCGGGGCCGCCGGCAGAGCCAAGAAAGCCGCCGCCTCTTCGGCAGCTTCACCGTCAAAGGCGAAATCGGCCGCAGCCACGAAGGACAAGAAGGCCGCAGCGGCCAAAAAGAAGCCCGCCCCAAAGAAGGCAGCCGCGCCGGCGAAGGGAAAGAGCGCGGCCGCTCCCAAGGCCAAGAAAACTGCCAAACCTCCCACTAAGAAGCCGAAAGCGCCTAAACCCAAAAAGGCCGCGGCCACACCGAAATCTAAACCGGCCGCCAAAAAGGCCGGAGCGGCGAAAAAGTAATGAGAGCGCGCCCACACCACCACCAGGAGAGAAACACCACCGCGTTGCGCACAGCGCGCACCCCCGCGCACGCCTAGCTACTAGCTGCTGCTACTACTACTAGCTAGCAAGATGAAGGAAGCAAAGCGGCGAGGAGGAGGTGCACACCGCCACGCGGTTGATCTCCGCTTCTCATCTTTTCCCCAGTCGTGTGTTATTTGTTAACAAACGAAGGGAAACTGTGCGCGTTTAAAGCACGCACACAAAAAAGCCCTTTTCAGGGCTAACAAACATATCATGCAACAACATTACATAAATGTAATGAAATAATCGTTTCGAATGGACACGACGTCAATCAATCAATCCATCCATCCAATAGAAAATAATAATAATAATAATAACAACGACGACAACATAACTCATTAGATTAGACAAAAATAACAACGGAGAATACAATAATATTATGTAGGTTAAACTATCACATAATATAATATAATAATGAACATTAGGCCTTGCAGTAGTAGTAAAACTAGTATATATCCGTTCGTTGTATGTTACGTACAATATAAACACAACTCGCTACATGCCCCCGGGTCGGTCGACGGACAATTTTTGAAGTGAAAACTTCTTTAGCGGCGCTTTGAGCACTTTTTATTTATTTAGATTACAATACTTATTATGTACGTATATTAAAAATGATAAAAATATTTATAATTGGATTAGTTTCTGTTTATATTTTAGAAAGAGAAAGGTATACTTAAACAACTATCTCGCTTTAAATTGTGACTATAGCACGAGCGTTACTCTATCCCCACTCTGCGCGCGACCGAGTCATTTGTATATAAAAGATGAGCGAGTAAAATTTTTTTAACATACCGTTAGCGGCTCTCGTACGTACCACACGTGTACGTGCAAATTTTAACTAAACTCACTTGAACTCCGTTTCGACTCCGTCGTCATGTCTGGACGTGGTAAAGGTGGCAAAGTGAAGGGGAAGGCAAAGTCCCGTTCTAACCGTGCCGGTTTGCAGTTCCCCGTCGGTCGTATCCATAGACTCCTCCGCAAGGGAAACTATGCCGAGCGCGTCGGTGCCGGTGCACCTGTATACCTGGCCGCCGTCATGGAGTATTTGGCCGCTGAGGTTCTCGAGTTGGCCGGCAACGCCGCACGCGACAACAAGAAGACCAGGATCATACCTAGACATCTACAGTTGGCCATCCGCAACGACGAGGAATTGAACAAACTCCTCTCCGGCGTGACCATCGCACAGGGCGGTGTGCTGCCTAACATCCAGGCTGTGCTTCTCCCCAAGAAGACCGAGAAGAAGGCTTAACTCAAAGAAGCCTCTTTGCTACAGCTACTATACCTATGAATGGATCGTCGTCGCCGCTAGCTCTGCTAACGTACCTACGTGGTGGTGGCGATGCTACGTCATACCAAAAGGCCCTTTTCAGGGCCACAACATGATTCTTGTTATTCATTCATTCATTTATATTTTGAATGGAATTGCAGTTTCTCTGCGACATTGACGTATATCAATCAATTTATTAATTAATATAGACTACGTACGTACGTACGTACGTACCTACCTACCTACATTCGTACCATGTACACACAGACAGACAGACAAATAAACAAACAAACATACATACATACATACATACATACATACATACATACATACATTCATTCATTCATTCATTCATTCATTCGGATTGAAAAAACTACTGGACCGATTTGAAAAGCTACACTATTCGTAAATGATATAGGTTATATTAAAAATAAGGGGGATCGTGCGAAGCCGGGGCGGACGGCTAGTTATATATGTATGTATGTGTATGTGTGTATATAAATAGTATAATATATTTATATATGCAGTGTGTAGTTATCTGGTATCTGGTACCTGGTACTGGTTGGCAGTGGTTGGTCTGTCTGTGAAGATGTGCGGTTCGCCCGCGGGCCGGCGCTGCGCTGCGCGCTGGGCGGCGCTCTGGGCGGCGTGCGGCGTGCGGCGGGCGCGACGGCGGGCGCGACGGCGGGCGCACCACCTGCACCACCGCGGCACCGCGGCACCGCGGCACGACGCACGGCGCTATCACCTATCTGTAACATACAGCCGCCAACACAACACCAACCGATTAACACTAATAACTAGGTAGGTACCTATACACTAATACTACAATAATACGACAACGACTGGACAGATTAAAAACAGAAAACAAACAAACAAACAAACAAACAAACAAACGAAAAAGCACCCGTCCGCTAGTAAATAAAATATATACACAAATAACATTTTTTAGGTATGTACGTATGTATATATATGTATGTATGTATGTATGTATGTATGTATGTATGTATGTATGTATGTATGTATGTATGTATGTATGTATGTATGTATGTATGTATGTATGTATATAATAGGTATATTATATTATAACAAATACATAATATTTACGTACCTATTGACACGAAACGACGATATACACTTAAATTCATATTTTGTATCATGCACTGACTGATTAATAACAAAAACACACTTGTTGTTGTTGTTATTACTACCACTTTCATAATTTGAATTTTAACACTAAAATTATAAAAATAATAGAATACATAACTGTGTCAATCGTCGACCGCCGGAGGAGGGGTGGGGAGCGAATGGTATCTCACGAGTATTACTATTGGTCGATACAAAAACTACACGCTCGCACGCTTATACGGTGCGCAAGCTACTTGGAGTTAACAAAACAGGGGTAACGTGTATGGTGAGCATTATTCGGTCGTCAGTCGGCGTTCGCTTCGAACGTCTCTCTAACGTCTATCTCTCAACGCGTATCGCAACATGCCGCCCAAGACTAGCGGTAAGGCCGCCAAAAAATCCGGCAAGGCACAGAAGAACATATCCAAGTCCGACAAGAAAAAGAAGAAGCACAAGAGGAAGGAGAGTTACGCCATTTACATCTACAAGGTGCTCAAGCAGGTCCACCCCGACACCGGTATCTCCAGTAAGGCTATGTCGATCATGAACTCTTTCGTGAACGACATCTTCGAGCGTATCGCCGCGGAGGCATCGCGTCTCGCACACTACAACAAGAGATCCACCATCACGTCGAGGGAGGTGCAGACCTCCGTGAGGCTGCTGTTGCCCGGTGAGCTCGCCAAGCACGCAGTCAGCGAGGGCACCAAGGCCGTCACCAAATACACCAGCTCCAAGTAAACGAACAACGAACAGGCAGCAGCACAATACCTACACGGTTTTATACGGTGTAGTTATTGTGTATATAGGTACCGTTTGTTTGTTTATCGTCGATGAACAACAGCAAACAAAAGGCCCTTTTCAGGGCCACAAATACGTTCCGATAATGTGATATAACATTACGTTTCTTATCATGGAAGATGTCAATCAATCAATCAATCAATCAATCAATAATACGCCAGACCAACAGAACTGAATTGGTGGAAATAAGAATTGGTTTATTATTATTTCCAACGCACCATACATCGTCATGATTTCCTATATAATTATTGAATATAATAATAATGATAACAACAACAACAACAAAAATGTAGGTATGTTTTTTAAAACGTTGGAATGAAACGAACAAACTATTAACGGATATTCCATATTAGTACTAATTATGGAATTTTTACTGTAAATAATCTGAAACGTCAGCAAATAATAATAGCGTTGTTTTAAAACGGTTAGGTTAGGTTCCGTTTCTCTTTACGATTTGTTTGCTAATTATCTAGATAATGCACGTCTCTGAAGTCTGATGTAAGTAGGTACTGTATTTAACTAAATTCCAGTCTATTATTTATACATATTATTATTATAGTTATGTATGTATATACCTATAGAATTTTTATCATGAGGTTTAGATCAGAACTACAAACGACATACGGAATAAGAATAATATACTGTAATAATGTATTTTTTTTTTTTTTTTTTTTTTTTTTTATATTGCTATTTATTATTATATATTATTCGAAACTCTGATCGAACTGACTAACTAACCAACAAACGAATGTGTATCATATATGAAAGTGGTGGGGATAACGAAACGAAAGGCACCTCATCTATCTCGCTCTAACATCGGTATAAATAGGACGTCATCTAACTGCGATGTTTTTATTCTCACCCCGCTCGTGATACGTGAACGTTGCGCGCGTGTTGTCAGTAATAAGAAAATTATTATTATTATCTTTGGAGATGGCTCGTACCAAGCAGACCGCTCGCAAGTCCACCGGTGGTAAGGCGCCGCGTAAACAGTTGGCCACCAAGGCGGCCCGCAAGAGCGCACCGGCCACCGGAGGCGTCAAGAAACCCCATCGTTACAGGCCCGGTACCGTCGCCCTGCGTGAGATCCGTCGCTACCAAAAGAGTACCGAGCTGTTGATCCGCAAGTTGCCCTTCCAACGTCTAGTGCGTGAGATCGCGCAGGACTTCAAGACCGATCTCCGCTTCCAGAGCTCCGCCGTGATGGCGCTCCAGGAGGCGAGCGAGGCTTACCTCGTCGGTCTGTTCGAAGACACCAATCTGTGCGCCATTCACGCCAAGCGCGTCACCATCATGCCTAAGGACATCCAACTCGCCCGTAGGATCCGCGGTGAGCGAGCCTAAGCAGCGACGCGACAGCAGCAGCAACATTATTATTATACAACGACGACGATGACCAACCGAAAGGAGTTGGTCGTCCGAAAGTTATAATTATACAAAAAGGCCCTTTTCAGGGCCACATATGAATCTGATGTTGTTAACTATGTTTCTATAACGCGATGACGATCAATCAATCAATCAATCAAACCGACAAATCAATGAATAGATAAACGAATGTCTCCCGACTGAATTAGGTACTCTTATTATATTATTAGGTAGGTAATCTTAGTATATTATTACGTACTCCTATTACGCAACGTAACCTATCTATACGTTTATATCAAAATTTGAAAATATTTTTGGTAACATTTCTTTTATTTCTATTGGCATTATTGTGAACGGATGATGTAGACCGTAGGTATGTATGTATATATGTATGTATGTATGTATATATATATATATATATGGAATATGGAGAATTATATTTAACACTTATACAGCTATTACTAGCAATAATAAATAAACTATTTACCAAACTGAATAAGAGAGATATAAGAAAGAAAATGGAATAATAAATAAAAACAATAATTATTGTTCAGAGCGAGCGCAATCGAATCGGGACAATTCGGGTTCGGGTATCTTCGTTCGTCTCGTCTATCCCCACTCCGTCGGTGTCGGCGACCGAAACATATAAATATGCGGCACCCAGCTGGGGAAACGGACAGATTACGTTCGTTCGTCGCCGCTACGCTATATACGCGCAGTGGTGTTTCGTATCAGCAAGTCAAGCAAGTTCAGTAGAAAAACAAGATGACCGGTCGCGGTAAGGGAGGAAAAGGTCTGGGGAAAGGAGGAGCCAAGCGTCACAGGAAAGTGTTGCGTGATAACATCCAGGGTATCACGAAGCCCGCCATCCGCCGTCTGGCTCGCAGAGGCGGCGTGAAGCGTATCTCCGGTCTGATCTACGAGGAGACGCGCGGTGTGCTCAAGGTGTTCCTAGAGAACGTGATCCGCGACGCGGTCACATACACCGAGCACGCCAAGAGGAAGACCGTCACCGCCATGGACGTCGTGTACGCTCTGAAACGCCAGGGCCGCACCCTCTACGGTTTCGGCGGTTAAACCTCGCTCGCTCGGCAGCGCAGGCACGAGCGTTGTATGTACTCGTTCGATCGCGGTCGATCTCCGCTGATGTTGGTTTTATAATTCCTTCATCAAACGGGAACGAACTGACGATCGAAACGGATACAACCAAAACAAAAAGGCCCTTTTCAGGGCCGCACATGATTCATTCGTTGGCCATATTACCTATGGTTAATTTGAGTTTCTATAATAACACGAGACTTGTCGATCAATTTGATATTACCTTACCACCTACCTAGTTATAAATAAATACATACATACATACATACATATATATCTATCTACCTAACTAAACCCTTATATAGACCATACTTTAATACATTGGTAAGTACATATATCATCCAAAGAAGCAAAAGTCCTCTAACCGCTACCAGAAAAGTGGGTTAGGTTAGGTTAGAACTGCGACCCTCTACAAAATAAAAAACGTGTCTATAAAACTTTTATATTATAATAATCAGAGTATTTAATGCAATCGTACCTATATCGTAAAGCTTTTGGGTAACATTATATATTATTATAATGGGATTACATCTCATAATTATTGTATCCTTATGACACAATCATTATTTTGCCTCTTCACTCTCGATGCCGCCCGGGCGGGCAGATTCAGCGTTAGTGACATAGCATAACCATAATACACACATACATAATATTATGTTATTCTTCACTCGCTTCTTCTTCTCTTCGATATATATTATTATATTATATCCAAAATCCCACGCACATTATCGCTCCGCCCGACTGCCCGACTCACTTCACTTCGACTCGCCTTCCTTCCTTCCTTTTACTCCTTGTCACTACTACTACTACTACTACTACTACTACTACCACCAATGGGTACGACTCGTTGCTTTATTATGTACTTTTTACTTACTTACAAAAATATTATATATAATAATTATATAAAACGTCCCTATATAACAATTTTGTTTAAATCTTTCCATTATTTCACTGATTTTACATGGGCTTCATCCGTTCGAGATTCATCGAATGTAAACCGTCGAACGAAGCTAGGCTGTTTTACGACACCGAACTTAACTATCCGAAATAACGATACACCTAGATGAGACGTTATATGTTCAATACTTATATACATCTGGGGAATATTCACTTTCAACTGGTCGTGTGTAAACAAAGTGTTTATGTCGTTTTAATATGTAAAATCACTTTTTAAAGTGACCCGAGGTACGCGACGTACGCAATACCAAAATATAAACGTACGTCACGTTAAAACTGTCCCGTTTACCATGTAATAATCGTAAATTATCGACGGTTACACTCATAAATGGGACGCGTGACCGCATTTAATATAATAAATCTGAATACTCTCCGAAATATAAACGTTTTTCAATATATATGTTAGTGAAAAGTTGGAAGTGTTGTTGAGAGAAAACCTCTCGCGGCATCGTGCACTTCTCTAGGGTATTGCCGTAGTTTACCTTATAGACATTCGTTATAAGCAACACGCATACTACTATCTTACTAGTAACTCTAACTGAGTCTAATATCTACGAACTTGTTTAATAATATTATAATAACAACAATGGCCGACACAGCAGTAGCATCGGACACCCCCGCCCCGGCGACACCGGCGAAGAAACCGAAGGCGTCCGCCGCCGCCGGCGCGAAGAAGCCTAAGGCGAAGCCCACTCATCCTAAGACTTCCGAAATGGTCAACAGCGCCATTAAGGAGTTGAAGGAGCGCAGCGGTTCTTCGCTTCAGGCGATCAAGAAGTATATTGCCGCACAATACAAAGTGGACGCCGAGAAACTGGCGCCGTTCATAAGGAAGTACCTGAAGAGCGCCGTCGAATCCGGCGCCCTTATCCAGACTAAGGGCAAGGGAGCTTCGGGATCATTCAAACTGGAATCCAAGTCGTCCGCGTCGAAGAAACCGGCCGCGGCTAAGTCGACCGCTAAATCGTCCGCGTCCTCCGCGGCGGCGAGCAAGAAGAAGGCCGCCGCCGCCGGGGCCGCCGGCAGAGCCAAGAAAGCCGCCGCCTCTTCGGCAGCTTCACCGTCAAAGGCGAAATCGGCCGCAGCCACGAAGGACAAGAAGGCCGCAGCGGCCAAAAAGAAGCCCGCCCCAAAGAAGGCAGCCGCGCCGGCGAAGGGAAAGAGCGCGGCCGCTCCCAAGGCCAAGAAAACTGCCAAACCTCCCACTAAGAAGCCGAAAGCGCCTAAACCCAAAAAGGCCGCGGCCACACCGAAATCTAAACCGGCCGCCAAAAAGGCCGGAGCGGCGAAAAAGTAATGAGAGCGCGCCCACACCACCACCAGGAGAGAAACACCACCGCGTTGCGCACAGCGCGCACCCCCGCGCACGCCTAGCTACTAGCTGCTGCTACTACTACTAGCTAGCAAGATGAAGGAAGCAAAGCGGCGAGGAGGAGGTGCACACCGCCACGCGGTTGATCTCCGCTTCTCATCTTTTCCCCAGTCGTGTGTTATTTGTTAACAAACGAAGGGAAACTGTGCGCGTTTAAAGCACGCACACAAAAAAGCCCTTTTCAGGGCTAACAAACATATCATGCAACAACATTACATAAATGTAATGAAATAATCGTTTCGAATGGACACGACGTCAATCAATCAATCAATCAATCCAATCGAAAATAATAATAATAATAATAACAACGACGACAACAGAACTCATTAGACTAGACGATTAGATTAGACAAAAATAACAACGGAGAATACAATAATATTATGTAGGTTAAACTATCACATATAATATAATATAATAATGAACATTAGGCCTTGTAGTAGTAGTACCTAGTGAAACTAGTATAATATATCCGTTCCGTCCGTTCGTTGTATGTTACGTACAATATAAACACAACTCGCTACATGCCCCCGGGTCGGTCGACGGGCAATTTTTGAAGTGAAAACTTCTCTAGCGGCCCTGAGCACTTTTTTTATTTATTTAGATTACAATACTTATTATGTACGTATATTAAAAATGATAAAAATATTTATAATTGGATTAGTTTCTGTTTATATTTTAGAAAGAGAAAGGTATATCTTAAACAACTATCTCGCTTTAAATTGTGACTACAGCACGAGCGTTACTCTATCCCCACTCTGCGCGTGACCGAGTCATTTGTATATAAAAGATGAGCGAGTAAAATTTTTTTAACAACAACAAACAACATTCGCTCGTGCGCCGCGGTAGGAGCAACACGTCTAGTGTGCGCTCCCCAAAGTGTGCCTGCCACCTCGCTGCCTTTTTGCCGGGTCATCGTCGAATTGTTAGTTGGTGCAATAGTTGGTCCGATTAATTTCGGAATCCAATTAATGTGACCGGCGAAGCAATCGACATGGCTCCGGCCAAATCGCCGCTACCCCGCAAGGAAAAGGGGAAATCAGCTAGCCTGAGAGCCTCGACACCCCTTGCCGCCGAAGAAACCGAAGACACCCGAATGGAAGAAGATTACTCCAGTGCAACCAGCTCGCCGAACACCAGCAGCTGCTCCGGCTCGACCGCGGTCTCGGCGCACAGCCGTGACTACTCGGTTGAGTCCCAGGACCCGGAGTCAAGTTCCGACGAGGAGACCATGGAGGGGGCCCCCTCAGGGAGGTCCTCCCCTCGGACTCCTTGTCGGCAAGTGACACCGACTCCATGCCGCCCCGTCTGCCCGACCCCGAAGCCGCAGCCCGCTCCCGCTCTTCCAGTGGATGACCAAACCTGGTCAGCGATCCACGAAACGCTCGAAAGAGTTGCTCGTGGTGACCTGAACCCGGGGGAGCTCTCGCCACTGGAGGCCGCACTCTTTAGTGCGGTACGGGATCACGCCTGCGTATCCGGGGCCGGGAAGAAGAGGAGGCTCGAGGAGGAGCCCGAGGTGGAGCCCGAAGCCCCGGGGGACAAGGTCCCCTGCACCCGCACCACCCCGCCGCCCACGCCCGGACCCAGCGGAGTTGCGCCTAGGCCCTTGGCCCAGCCAGCAACTGCCCGCACCAAGGGGCCGGCACCGCAGCCCCAACCGCAGCCCCAGCCACGCCGCAAGAATAAGAAGCCCAAAACCGCGAAGCCCGACGCCGCGGCTGTGCAAACAGCCCCGCAACAGGGCCCCTCCGCGGCAAATAATGCTCCGCCCTCTTCTTCTGCTTCAGGTCCACCAACCTACGCGGACGCAGCGGCGGCAGCCACAACAGAAGCAGAGACAACCACACCAGCACCAGCAGTCATGAAGAAATATCCACCAGTGGTGGTGGAGGTGTTCCCGGATTGGTACCGGCACCTCAAAGCCATGGCAGCCATCCTAGGACGCAAACCCAACGCCAGAGCAGGAGACGGCCACTTCAGATTCGTGGCGGAAAGCGAAGAGGAATACCGTGCCGTCATAGACTACTTGGAGAAACTCGAAAAAACCGAAGAGGGAAAGGATCTGCGCTTCCATGCGTACTCCCTTGAATCGCAATTGCCATTCAAGGTGGGAGTCCGTGGTCTGCCAGACGACATCTCCCTGGAGGACCTCCAGGAGGCCTGCACGGAGAAGGGTTACCCAATAGCGCACATGAAGAGGATCGCTCCTACTTCAGCGCGAAGGGGGTCACTTTTCTTCGTGCAGCTCGCCGGGAACGAACAGGAGATGAGAAGCTTCATTGACGTGACAAGCCTCATGGGCCTAATCGTCCGCATCGAGATCTGGAAGGGGAGGAAGGGCCCAGCGCAGTGCCACCGCTGCCAGGGCTTCCGCCACTCCTCCCACGGATGCCACCGCCCCGCAGTCTGTGTACGCTGCGGGGGCCCACACGTCGGACGCGATTGCACGCGTCCCCTGAGCGAGCCGGCTACTTGCGGGAATTGCTGGGGTCCTCACCCCGCCAACCACCGCAACTGCCCGGCTCGCCTCCGGGAGACGAAGGGCAACGCTAAAGCCGGCACCCGGGCTCACACAGCGCCCACACGTCGCGGCCCGACCACCCGAGCCTCAGTACCCCTGAACTCGGTAGTCGAGTCCACCGCGGCCAACCTCATGGCCCCGGCCAACATGCCTCGAGTAAAGCCTGTCGCTTCCAATGTTACAGGCCCACCCGTAGCTGCCAAGAAGAAAAATAAGAAGAAGAACAAGAAAAAGAAGACCCAACAACCCGCGGCAACAACGCCGCCAGCACCGCCTCCAGCCGCCGCAACCGCGGCAAGCAGCAACAACATCGACGATCTCAAGGACTGGCTGACAGAGCTAGTCACCAAGACCGTATCAGACGCCATAGCTACGCTTCGCCGAACTACGCCGTAATCTGAGAGTGGTGTACTGGAACGCCTCCGGTCTAGAAGGGAAGACCAACCTCCTGAGGACGTTCCTGCACCAAGAAGACATCGACATTATGTTGATTAATGAAACCCACCTTCGCTCTGCTTCCCAGCTCCGAATCAGCGGCTACGTCATCTACCGCGAGGACCAGCTGACACCGGAGGGACGCGTCTACCGCGGCCTAGCCGTGTTAGTGAAACGCACTATAATCCACCAACCGGTGGCCTTTAGTGCGTGCCCCTCCCTGTCGGCGCTCGGGGTCGACATCAAGCTGTCCGGCCGGGAACTCCGTCTGTACGCAGTGTACAGGCCGCCCACCGAGAGCACAGCAACCCTCTGCAGAGATCTGCGGGACCTACTGGAGTCCCCCATGCCGACCATCTTGGCGGGGGATTTCAACGCCAAGCACCAAGCCTGGAACGCATCCCGGATCACTGCCCAAGGCCGCCTCATCTACCAGCTCGCCGTCGATC
Source organism: Polylopha cassiicola (assembly GCA_038024825.1). Lineage (NCBI taxonomy): Eukaryota > Metazoa > Arthropoda > Insecta > Lepidoptera > Tortricidae > Polylopha > Polylopha cassiicola. The sequence goes on along the minus strand of CP149065.1, from coordinate 5,721,596 downwards.
GGAACTACGATCTGACGGGCCCTTCCGAGCCCACACACTACCACGAAGCCTCCAACTCAGCTGACATCATCGACTTTGCCATCTCCAGGGGGATCAACGCCGCCATGCGCCACTGGGCGCTACCGGACCTTCCCTCGGATCACCGTCCCGTCCTCCTGACGATCGACGACAGCCCAGCGACGATACGACCGGCGGGACCGCGCCGTATCGTCAACTGGGATGCCTTCGTTCAAAATCTCGAGGACGGGCCGCGCTCTACACCAGTCAACACAGCGGCCGAAGTGGAGGCCGCAACCGCAGCCCTCACAACGCAGATACAAGAAGCACTCAACTCGGCCACCCGAATTGTTTCAGATCCCGACCGCCGACCCCAGCTGCCCAGCAACCTGAGGGAACTTCTAGCCCGGAAGCGCAAAACGCGAATCCAGTGGCAAAGGACCCGCAGTGTCACGCTGAAAACGGAACTGAATCGGCTGACAGCAGTGGTCAAGAGGAGGATGGCCGAACATCGGGCCCAGTCCTGGGAGGCGCACATCGCTTCTGTCACCGAGGACGTTCCGTCCATTCACAAGCTGTGCAAACAGCTCTCCAACGCTCCTGAGCCAGTGCGGCCGCTCCGGGACTCCACTGGAGCCCTGAAGTACACCGCACAGGACAGGGCCGAGATCTTCGCGGAGAGCTTGGAAAAGCAGTTTCGTCCGAACCCCATCACCGACCCAGAGCACAACCAACACGTGACGCAGCACCTATTTAATTATTTCAGCTCGCCGCTCCCGCTTCACATTGATCCAGTGTACTTTTCTCCTTCGCAGGTCCAAAGGACGATCCGTCGTCACGGCCTGCTAAGGAAGTCACCTGGACCCGACACCATCTCAAACACGGCGCTGCGCTATCTCCCGCTACGATCTCTGGCGGCGATGGCGCGCCTATTCAACGGCATCATGCGCACCGGCCACTTCCCGACCTCCTGGAAACAGGGGCTCGTCATCGTGCTGCCTAAGCCCGGAAAGGACCGGAGCAAGCCGGAGAGCTACCGGCCCATCACGCTTCTCAACAACATCTCCAAGGTGTTCGAGAGACTGCTGCTGGGCCATCTCAGGCCCCACATCACGCCTCGGGAGGAGCAGTTCGGCTTTCGAGCCGAACACTCCACCACATTGCAGCTCACCCGTGTCCTCCACCACATGGCCGTGGCGGCCAACAAGAAGGAGTACACCGCAGCAGTCCTACTGGATATGGAGAAGGCCTTCGACAGGGTCTGGCACGAGGGCCTTCTCTACAAGCTCTCCACCTCGGAGGCGCCGCCCCGACTGGTCAGGATCGTCCGATCCTTCCTGGAGGGACGAAGCTTCCGAGTCCGAGTGGAGGGCTGCATCTCCTCGGAGCGCCCCATCTTGGCTGGCGTCCCCCAGGGCAGTTGTCTGTCCCCAGTGTGCTATGCACGCTACACGGACGACATTCCTGTTCTGGGTGATGCAAAACTCGCTCTTTTTGCAGATGACGCAGCCTACTACGCCTCCTCCATGCGGCCCCAGCGCGCCGCATCGAAGCTCCAGCCCACACTCGACGCCCTCCCCGCTTGGTTATCCAAGTGGAGACTGTCGGTGAACGTGGCCAAGACCCAGGCCATCATCACCGGCAGATCCGAGCCGCCGCCTCCGCCGCTTCTCTACGGCCAGCAAGTCACATGGTCACACACGGTCAAGTACCTGGGTGTGACCATCGACCGCGGCCTCACGATGAAGCAGCACGTGGAGGACGCCATCCGACGAGCAGCCTGCGCCCGCACCGCCCTCCGGCCGGTGTTCGCGAGCAAGATGCCCATCCGGACCAAGTTGGGGCTCTACAAGCTGTACGTCCGGTCGCGGCTCACCTACGCCGCGCCGGCCTGGTACAGCTTGGTGGCCCCAACCAACAAGAAGAAGCTCTTCGCCCAAGAGACCCGCTGCCTCCGCACAATCGTCAAGGCTCCACGATATGTGCGGAACGCCACCATCATGAAGGACCTGAAGTGGTGCAGTCTTGAGACGTTCGTTGGCCGGTTAGCCCGGGTCATGTTTGACCGCGCGGATAACTGCTGCCACGCACATCTCAATGACATTGCACCACATCACGCCCGCCCTCCGGACCGCAGATCTCGGGGACTACCCCGAGAATTGCTGTCACTGGAGGTCACCTGAAGCCTACAACACACACACACACACGCCGCCACACCGGTTGCGGTCCCACGCCACTGAAGACGACAACCCGTCGACAGCAGCAGCAAGGACCGCGGCCGACACACCAGATGCATCCGGCCGTCCCCAAAATGACGGCCCATAGCAGTGCCCGTAGAACCGGGCCCCACCAGACACCGTCCCCAAGGGCCAAAAGCCCAGGGTGGGACCTCACACGCCATGATCTGGCGTCACACAACACATCCGATCCGATCCGAATTTTTTAACATACCGTTAGCGGCTCTCGTACGTACCACACGTGTACGTGCAAATTTTAACTAAACTCACTTGAACTCCGTTTCGACTCCGTCGTCATGTCTGGACGTGGTAAAGGTGGCAAAGTGAAGGGGAAGGCAAAGTCCCGTTCTAACCGTGCCGGTTTGCAGTTCCCCGTCGGTCGTATCCATAGACTCCTCCGCAAGGGAAACTATGCCGAGCGCGTCGGTGCCGGTGCACCTGTATACCTGGCCGCCGTCATGGAGTATTTGGCCGCTGAGGTTCTCGAGTTGGCCGGCAACGCCGCACGCGACAACAAGAAGACCAGGATCATACCTAGACATCTACAGTTGGCCATCCGCAACGACGAGGAATTGAACAAACTCCTCTCCGGCGTGACCATCGCACAGGGCGGTGTGCTGCCTAACATCCAGGCTGTGCTTCTCCCCAAGAAGACCGAGAAGAAGGCTTAACTCAAAGAAGCCTCTTTGCTACAGCTACTATACCTATGAATGGATCGTCGTCGCCGCTAGCTCTGCTAACGTACCTACGTGGTGGTGGCGATGCTACGTCATACCAAAAGGCCCTTTTCAGGGCCACAACATGATTCTTGTTATTCATTCATTCATTTATATTTTGAATGGAATTGCAGTTTCTCTGCGACATTGACGTATATCAATCAATTTATTAATTAATATAGACTACGTACGTACGTACGTACGTACCTACCTACCTACATTCGTACCATGTACACACAGACAGACAGACAAATAAACAAACAAACATACATACATACATACATACATACATACATACATACATACATTCATTCATTCATTCATTCATTCATTCGGATTGAAAAAACTACTGGACCGATTTGAAAAGCTACACTATTCGTAAATGATATAGGTTATATTAAAAATAAGGGGGATCGTGCGAAGCCGGGGCGGACGGCTAGTTATATATGTATGTATGTGTATGTGTGTATATAAATAGTATAATATATTTATATATGCAGTGTGTAGTTATCTGGTATCTGGTACCTGGTACTGGTTGGCAGTGGTTGGTCTGTCTGTGAAGATGTGCGGTTCGCCCGCGGGCCGGCGCTGCGCTGCGCGCTGGGCGGCGCTCTGGGCGGCGTGCGGCGTGCGGCGGGCGCGACGGCGGGCGCGACGGCGGGCGCACCACCTGCACCACCGCGGCACCGCGGCACCGCGGCACGACGCACGGCGCTATCACCTATCTGTAACATACAGCCGCCAACACAACACCAACCGATTAACACTAATAACTAGGTAGGTACCTATACACTAATACTACAATAATACGACAACGACTGGACAGATTAAAAACAGAAAACAAACAAACAAACAAACAAACAAACAAACGAAAAAGCACCCGTCCGCTAGTAAATAAAATATATACACAAATAACATTTTTTAGGTATGTACGTATGTATATATATGTATGTATGTATGTATGTATGTATGTATGTATGTATGTATGTATGTATGTATGTATGTATGTATGTATGTATGTATGTATGTATGTATGTATGTATGTATATAATAGGTATATTATATTATAACAAATACATAATATTTACGTACCTATTGACACGAAACGACGATATACACTTAAATTCATATTTTGTATCATGCACTGACTGATTAATAACAAAAACACACTTGTTGTTGTTGTTATTACTACCACTTTCATAATTTGAATTTTAACACTAAAATTATAAAAATAATAGAATACATAACTGTGTCAATCGTCGACCGCCGGAGGAGGGGTGGGGAGCGAATGGTATCTCACGAGTATTACTATTGGTCGATACAAAAACTACACGCTCGCACGCTTATACGGTGCGCAAGCTACTTGGAGTTAACAAAACAGGGGTAACGTGTATGGTGAGCATTATTCGGTCGTCAGTCGGCGTTCGCTTCGAACGTCTCTCTAACGTCTATCTCTCAACGCGTATCGCAACATGCCGCCCAAGACTAGCGGTAAGGCCGCCAAAAAATCCGGCAAGGCACAGAAGAACATATCCAAGTCCGACAAGAAAAAGAAGAAGCACAAGAGGAAGGAGAGTTACGCCATTTACATCTACAAGGTGCTCAAGCAGGTCCACCCCGACACCGGTATCTCCAGTAAGGCTATGTCGATCATGAACTCTTTCGTGAACGACATCTTCGAGCGTATCGCCGCGGAGGCATCGCGTCTCGCACACTACAACAAGAGATCCACCATCACGTCGAGGGAGGTGCAGACCTCCGTGAGGCTGCTGTTGCCCGGTGAGCTCGCCAAGCACGCAGTCAGCGAGGGCACCAAGGCCGTCACCAAATACACCAGCTCCAAGTAAACGAACAACGAACAGGCAGCAGCACAATACCTACACGGTTTTATACGGTGTAGTTATTGTGTATATAGGTACCGTTTGTTTGTTTATCGTCGATGAACAACAGCAAACAAAAGGCCCTTTTCAGGGCCACAAATACGTTCCGATAATGTGATATAACATTACGTTTCTTATCATGGAAGATGTCAATCAATCAATCAATCAATCAATCAATAATACGCCAGACCAACAGAACTGAATTGGTGGAAATAAGAATTGGTTTATTATTATTTCCAACGCACCATACATCGTCATGATTTCCTATATAATTATTGAATATAATAATAATGATAACAACAACAACAACAAAAATGTAGGTATGTTTTTTAAAACGTTGGAATGAAACGAACAAACTATTAACGGATATTCCATATTAGTACTAATTATGGAATTTTTACTGTAAATAATCTGAAACGTCAGCAAATAATAATAGCGTTGTTTTAAAACGGTTAGGTTAGGTTCCGTTTCTCTTTACGATTTGTTTGCTAATTATCTAGATAATGCACGTCTCTGAAGTCTGATGTAAGTAGGTACTGTATTTAACTAAATTCCAGTCTATTATTTATACATATTATTATTATAGTTATGTATGTATATACCTATAGAATTTTTATCATGAGGTTTAGATCAGAACTACAAACGACATACGGAATAAGAATAATATACTGTAATAATGTATTATTTTTATTTTATATTGCTATTTATTATTATATATTATTCGAAACTCTGATCGAACTGACTAACTAACCAACAAACGAATGTGTATCATATATGAAAGTGGTGGGGATAACGAAACGAAAGGCACCTCATCTATCTCGCTCTAACATCGGTATAAATAGGACGTCATCTAACTGCGATGTTTTTATTCTCACCCCGCTCGTGATACGTGAACGTTGCGCGCGTGTTGTCAGTAATAAGAAAATTATTATTATTATCTTTGGAGATGGCTCGTACCAAGCAGACCGCTCGCAAGTCCACCGGTGGTAAGGCGCCGCGTAAACAGTTGGCCACCAAGGCGGCCCGCAAGAGCGCACCGGCCACCGGAGGCGTCAAGAAACCCCATCGTTACAGGCCCGGTACCGTCGCCCTGCGTGAGATCCGTCGCTACCAAAAGAGTACCGAGCTGTTGATCCGCAAGTTGCCCTTCCAACGTCTAGTGCGTGAGATCGCGCAGGACTTCAAGACCGATCTCCGCTTCCAGAGCTCCGCCGTGATGGCGCTCCAGGAGGCGAGCGAGGCTTACCTCGTCGGTCTGTTCGAAGACACCAATCTGTGCGCCATTCACGCCAAGCGCGTCACCATCATGCCTAAGGACATCCAACTCGCCCGTAGGATCCGCGGTGAGCGAGCCTAAGCAGCGACGCGACAGCAGCAGCAACATTATTATTATACAACGACGACGATGACCAACCGAAAGGAGTTGGTCGTCCGAAAGTTATAATTATACAAAAAGGCCCTTTTCAGGGCCACATATGAATCTGATGTTGTTAACTATGTTTCTATAACGCGATGACGATCAATCAATCAATCAATCAAACCGACAAATCAATGAATAGATAAACGAATGTCTCCCGACTGAATTAGGTACTCTTATTATATTATTAGGTAGGTAATCTTAGTATATTATTACGTACTCCTATTACGCAACGTAACCTATCTATACGTTTATATCAAAATTTGAAAATATTTTTGGTAACATTTCTTTTATTTCTATTGGCATTATTGTGAACGGATGATGTAGACCGTAGGTATGTATGTATATATGTATGTATGTATGTATATATATATATATATATGGAATATGGAGAATTATATTTAACACTTATACAGCTATTACTAGCAATAATAAATAAACTATTTACCAAACTGAATAAGAGAGATATAAGAAAGAAAATGGAATAATAAATAAAAACAATAATTATTGTTCAGAGCGAGCGCAATCGAATCGGGACAATTCGGGTTCGGGTATCTTCGTTCGTCTCGTCTATCCCCACTCCGTCGGTGTCGGCGACCGAAACATATAAATATGCGGCACCCAGCTGGGGAAACGGACAGATTACGTTCGTTCGTCGCCGCTACGCTATATACGCGCAGTGGTGTTTCGTATCAGCAAGTCAAGCAAGTTCAGTAGAAAAACAAGATGACCGGTCGCGGTAAGGGAGGAAAAGGTCTGGGGAAAGGAGGAGCCAAGCGTCACAGGAAAGTGTTGCGTGATAACATCCAGGGTATCACGAAGCCCGCCATCCGCCGTCTGGCTCGCAGAGGCGGCGTGAAGCGTATCTCCGGTCTGATCTACGAGGAGACGCGCGGTGTGCTCAAGGTGTTCCTAGAGAACGTGATCCGCGACGCGGTCACATACACCGAGCACGCCAAGAGGAAGACCGTCACCGCCATGGACGTCGTGTACGCTCTGAAACGCCAGGGCCGCACCCTCTACGGTTTCGGCGGTTAAACCTCGCTCGCTCGGCAGCGCAGGCACGAGCGTTGTATGTACTCGTTCGATCGCGGTCGATCTCCGCTGATGTTGGTTTTATAATTCCTTCATCAAACGGGAACGAACTGACGATCGAAACGGATACAACCAAAACAAAAAAGGCCCTTTTCAGGGCCGCACATGATTCATTCGTTGGCCATATTACCTATGGTTAATTTGAGTTTCTATAATAACACGAGACTTGTCGATCAATTTGATATTACCTTACCACCTACCTAGTTATAAATAAATACATACATACATACATACATATATATCTATCTACCTAACTAAACCCTTATATAGACCATACTTTAATACATTGGTAAGTACATATATCATCCAAAGAAGCAAAAGTCCTCTAACCGCTACCAGAAAAGTGGGTTAGGTTAGGTTAGAACTGCGACCCTCTACAAAATAAAAAACGTGTCTATAAAACTTTTATATTATAATAATCAGAGTATTTAATGCAATCGTACCTATATCGTAAAGCTTTTGGGTAACATTATATATTATTATAATGGGATTACATCTCATAATTATTGTATCCTTATGACACAATCATTATTTTGCCTCTTCACTCTCGATGCCGCCCGGGCGGGCAGATTCAGCGTTAGTGACATAGCATAACCATAATACACACATACATAATATTATGTTATTCTTCACTCGCTTCTTCTTCTCTTCGATATATATTATTATATTATATCCAAAATCCCACGCACATTATCGCTCCGCCCGACTGCCCGACTCACTTCACTTCGACTCGCCTTCCTTCCTTCCTTTTACTCCTTGTCACTACTACTACTACTACTACTACTACTACTACCACCAATGGGTACGACTCGTTGCTTTATTATGTACTTTTTACTTACTTACAAAAATATTATATATAATAATTATATAAAACGTCCCTATATAACAATTTTGTTTAAATCTTTCCATTATTTCACTGATTTTACATGGGCTTCATCCGTTCGAGATTCATCGAATGTAAACCGTCGAACGAAGCTAGGCTGTTTTACGACACCGAACTTAACTATCCGAAATAACGATACACCTAGATGAGACGTTATATGTTCAATACTTATATACATCTGGGGAATATTCACTTTCAACTGGTCGTGTGTAAACAAAGTGTTTATGTCGTTTTAATATGTAAAATCACTTTTTAAAGTGACCCGAGGTACGCGACGTACGCAATACCAAAATATAAACGTACGTCACGTTAAAACTGTCCCGTTTACCATGTAATAATCGTAAATTATCGACGGTTACACTCATAAATGGGACGCGTGACCGCATTTAATATAATAAATCTGAATACTCTCCGAAATATAAACGTTTTTCAATATATATGTTAGTGAAAAGTTGGAAGTGTTGTTGAGAGAAAACCTCTCGCGGCATCGTGCACTTCTCTAGGGTATTGCCGTAGTTTACCTTATAGACATTCGTTATAAGCAACACGCATACTACTATCTTACTAGTAACTCTAACTGAGTCTAATATCTACGAACTTGTTTAATAATATTATAATAACAACAATGGCCGACACAGCAGTAGCATCGGACACCCCCGCCCCGGCGACACCGGCGAAGAAACCGAAGGCGTCCGCCGCCGCCGGCGCGAAGAAGCCTAAGGCGAAGCCCACTCATCCTAAGACTTCCGAAATGGTCAACAGCGCCATTAAGGAGTTGAAGGAGCGCAGCGGTTCTTCGCTTCAGGCGATCAAGAAGTATATTGCCGCACAATACAAAGTGGACGCCGAGAAACTGGCGCCGTTCATAAGGAAGTACCTGAAGAGCGCCGTCGAATCCGGCGCCCTTATCCAGACTAAGGGCAAGGGAGCTTCGGGATCATTCAAACTGGAATCCAAGTCGTCCGCGTCGAAGAAACCGGCCGCGGCTAAGTCGACCGCTAAATCGTCCGCGTCCTCCGCGGCGGCGAGCAAGAAGAAGGCCGCCGCCGCCGGGGCCGCCGGCAGAGCCAAGAAAGCCGCCGCCTCTTCGGCAGCTTCACCGTCAAAGGCGAAATCGGCCGCAGCCACGAAGGACAAGAAGGCCGCAGCGGCCAAAAAGAAGCCCGCCCCAAAGAAGGCAGCCGCGCCGGCGAAGGGAAAGAGCGCGGCCGCTCCCAAGGCCAAGAAAACTGCCAAACCTCCCACTAAGAAGCCGAAAGCGCCTAAACCCAAAAAGGCCGCGGCCACACCGAAATCTAAACCGGCCGCCAAAAAGGCCGGAGCGGCGAAAAAGTAATGAGAGCGCGCCCACACCACCACCAGGAGAGAAACACCACCGCGTTGCGCACAGCGCGCACCCCCGCGCACGCCTAGCTACTAGCTGCTGCTACTACTACTAGCTAGCAAGATGAAGGAAGCAAAGCGGCGAGGAGGAGGTGCACACCGCCACGCGGTTGATCTCCGCTTCTCATCTTTTCCCCAGTCGTGTGTTATTTGTTAACAAACGAAGGGAAACTGTGCGCGTTTAAAGCACGCACACAAAACAGCCCTTTTCAGGGCTAACAAACATATCATGCAACAACATTACATAAATGTAATGAAATAATCGTTTCGAATGGACACGACGTCAATCAATCAATCCATCCATCCAATAGAAAATAATAATAATAATAATAACAACGACGACAACATAACTCATTAGATTAGACAAAAATAACAACGGAGAATACAATAATATTATGTAGGTTAAACTATCACATAATATAATATAATAATGAACATTAGGCCTTGCAGTAGTAGTAAAACTAGTATATATCCGTTCGTTGTATGTTACGTACAATATAAACACAACTCGCTACATGCCCCCGGGTCGGTCGACGGACAATTTTTGAAGTGAAAACTTCTTTAGCGGCGCTTTGAGCACTTTTTATTTATTTAGATTACAATACTTATTATGTACGTATATTAAAAATGATAAAAATATTTATAATTGGATTAGTTTCTGTTTATATTTTAGAAAGAGAAAGGTATACTTAAACAACTATCTCGCTTTAAATTGTGACTATAGCACGAGCGTTACTCTATCCCCACTCTGCGCGCGACCGAGTCATTTGTATATAAAAGATGAGCGAGTAAAATTTTTTTAACATACCGTTAGCGGCTCTCGTACGTACCACACGTGTACGTGCAAATTTTAACTAAACTCACTTGAACTCCGTTTCGACTCCGTCGTCATGTCTGGACGTGGTAAAGGTGGCAAAGTGAAGGGGAAGGCAAAGTCCCGTTCTAACCGTGCCGGTTTGCAGTTCCCCGTCGGTCGTATCCATAGACTCCTCCGCAAGGGAAACTATGCCGAGCGCGTCGGTGCCGGTGCACCTGTATACCTGGCCGCCGTCATGGAGTATTTGGCCGCTGAGGTTCTCGAGTTGGCCGGCAACGCCGCACGCGACAACAAGAAGACCAGGATCATACCTAGACATCTACAGTTGGCCATCCGCAACGACGAGGAATTGAACAAACTCCTCTCCGGCGTGACCATCGCACAGGGCGGTGTGCTGCCTAACATCCAGGCTGTGCTTCTCCCCAAGAAGACCGAGAAGAAGGCTTAACTCAAAGAAGCCTCTTTGCTACAGCTACTATACCTATGAATGGATCGTCGTCGCCGCTAGCTCTGCTAACGTACCTACGTGGTGGTGGCGATGCTACGTCATACCAAAAGGCCCTTTTCAGGGCCACAACATGATTCTTGTTATTCATTCATTCATTTATATTTTGAATGGAATTGCAGTTTCTCTGCGACATTGACGTATATCAATCAATTTATTAATTAATATAGACTACGTACGTACGTACGTACGTACCTACCTACCTACATTCGTACCATGTACACACAGACAGACAGACAAATAAACAAACAAACATACATACATACATACATACATACATACATACATACATACATTCATTCATTCATTCATTCATTCATTCGGATTGAAAAAACTACTGGACCGATTTGAAAAGCTACACTATTCGTAAATGATATAGGTTATATTAAAAATAAGGGGGATCGTGCGAAGCCGGGGCGGACGGCTAGTTATATATGTATGTATGTGTATGTGTGTATATAAATAGTATAATATATTTATATATGCAGTGTGTAGTTATCTGGTATCTGGTACCTGGTACTGGTTGGCAGTGGTTGGTCTGTCTGTGAAGATGTGCGGTTCGCCCGCGGGCCGGCGCTGCGCTGCGCGCTGGGCGGCGCTCTGGGCGGCGTGCGGCGTGCGGCGGGCGCGACGGCGGGCGCGACGGCGGGCGCACCACCTGCACCACCGCGGCACCGCGGCACCGCGGCACGACGCACGGCGCTATCACCTATCTGTAACATACAGCCGCCAACACAACACCAACCGATTAACACTAATAACTAGGTAGGTACCTATACACTAATACTACAATAATACGACAACGACTGGACAGATTAAAAACAGAAAACAAACAAACGAAAAAGCACCCGTCCGCTAGTAAATAAAATATATACACAAATAACATTTTTTAGGTATGTACGTATGTATATATATGTATGTATGTATGTATGTATGTATGTATGTATGTATGTATGTATGTATGTATGTATGTATGTATGTATGTATGTATGTATGTATGTATGTATGTATATAATAGGTATATTATATTATAACAAATACATAATATTTACGTACCTATTGACACGAAACGACGATATACACTTAAATTCATATTTTGTATCATGCACTGACTGATTAATAACAAAAACACACTTGTTGTTGTTGTTATTACTACCACTTTCATAATTTGAATTTTAACACTAAAATTATAAAAATAATAGAATACATAACTGTGTCAATCGTCGACCGCCGGAGGAGGGGTGGGGAGCGAATGGTATCTCACGAGTATTACTATTGGTCGATACAAAAACTACACGCTCGCACGCTTATACGGTGCGCAAGCTACTTGGAGTTAACAAAACAGGGGTAACGTGTATGGTGAGCATTATTCGGTCGTCAGTCGGCGTTCGCTTCGAACGTCTCTCTAACGTCTATCTCTCAACGCGTATCGCAACATGCCGCCCAAGACTAGCGGTAAGGCCGCCAAAAAATCCGGCAAGGCACAGAAGAACATATCCAAGTCCGACAAGAAAAAGAAGAAGCACAAGAGGAAGGAGAGTTACGCCATTTACATCTACAAGGTGCTCAAGCAGGTCCACCCCGACACCGGTATCTCCAGTAAGGCTATGTCGATCATGAACTCTTTCGTGAACGACATCTTCGAGCGTATCGCCGCGGAGGCATCGCGTCTCGCACACTACAACAAGAGATCCACCATCACGTCGAGGGAGGTGCAGACCTCCGTGAGGCTGCTGTTGCCCGGTGAGCTCGCCAAGCACGCAGTCAGCGAGGGCACCAAGGCCGTCACCAAATACACCAGCTCCAAGTAAACGAACAACGAACAGGCAGCAGCACAATACCTACACGGTTTTATACGGTGTAGTTATTGTGTATATAGGTACCGTTTGTTTGTTTATCGTCGATGAACAACAGCAAACAAAAGGCCCTTTTCAGGGCCACAAATACGTTCCGATAATGTGATATAACATTACGTTTCTTATCATGGAAGATGTCAATCAATCAATCAATCAATCAATCAATAATACGCCAGACCAACAGAACTGAATTGGTGGAAATAAAAATTGGTTTATTATTATTTCCAACGCACCATACATCGTCATGATTTCCTATATAATTATTGAATATAATAATAATGATAACAACAACAACAACAAAAATGTAGGTATGTTTTTTAAAACGTTGGAATGAAACGAACAAACTATTAACGGATATTCCATATTAGTATTAATTATGGAATTTTTACTGTAAATAATCTGAAACGTCAGCAAATAATAATAGCGTTTTGTTTTAAAACGGTTAGGTTAGGTTACGTTTCTCTTTACGATTTGTTTGCTAATTATCTAGATAATGCACGTCTCTGAAGTCTGATGTAAGTAGGTACTGTATTTAACTAAATTCCAGTCTATTATTTATACATATTATTATAGTTATGTATGTATATACCTATATAGAATTTTTATCATGAGATTTAGATCAGAACTACAAACGACATACGGAATAAGAATAATATACTGTAATAATGTATTATTTTTCATATTTTATATTGCTATTTATTATTATTATCATTATATTATTCGAAACTCTGATCGAACTAATTAACTGACCAACAAACGAATGTGTATCCTATTTGAAAGTGGTGGGGATAACGAAACGAAAGGCACCTCATCTATCTCGCTCTAACATCAGTATAAATAGGACGTCATCTCGCTGCGATGTTTTTATTCTCACCCCGCTCGTGATACGTGAACGTTGCGCGCGTGTTGTCAGTAATAAGAATTATTATTATTATCTTTGGAGATGGCTCGTACCAAGCAGACCGCTCGCAAGTCCACCGGTGGTAAGGCGCCGCGTAAACAGTTGGCCACCAAGGCGGCCCGCAAGAGCGCACCGGCCACCGGAGGCGTCAAGAAACCCCATCGTTACAGGCCCGGTACCGTCGCCCTGCGTGAGATCCGTCGCTACCAAAAGAGTACCGAGCTGTTGATCCGCAAGTTGCCCTTCCAACGTCTAGTGCGTGAGATCGCGCAGGACTTCAAGACCGATCTCCGCTTCCAGAGCTCCGCCGTGATGGCGCTCCAGGAGGCGAGCGAGGCTTACCTCGTCGGTCTGTTCGAAGACACCAATCTGTGCGCCATTCACGCCAAGCGCGTCACCATCATGCCTAAGGACATCCAACTCGCCCGTAGGATCCGCGGTGAGCGAGCCTAAGCAGCGACGCGACAGCAGCAGCAACATTATTATTATACAACGACGACGATGACCAACCGAAAGGAGTTGGTCGTCCGAAAGTTATAATTATACAAAAAGGCCCTTTTCAGGGCCACATATGAATCTGATGTTGTTAACTATGTTTCTATAACGCGATGACGATCAATCAATCAATCAATCAAACCGACAAATCGAATAAAATTAAAGTATATCAACGAATAAATAAACGAATGTCTCCCGACTGACCGATTAGGTACTCTTATTATAATATTATTAGGTAGGTAATCTTAGTATATTATTACGTACTCCTATTACGCAACGTAACCTATCTATACGTTTATATCAAAATTTGAAAATATTTTTGGTAACATTTCTTTTATTTCTATTGGCATTATTGTGAACGGATGATGTAGACCGTAGGTATGTATGTATATATGTATGTATGTATGTATATATATATATATATATGGAATATGGAGAATTATATTTAACACTTATACAGCTATTACTAGCAATAATAAATAAACTATTTACCAAACTGAATAAGAGAGATATAAGAAAGAAAATGGAATAATAAATAAAAACAATAATTATTGTTCAGAGCGAGCGCAATCGAATCGGGACAATTCGGGTTCGGGTATCTTCGTTCGTCTCGTCTATCCCCACTCCGTCGGTGTCGGCGACCGAAACATATAAATATGCGGCACCCAGCTGGGGAAACGGACAGATTACGTTCGTTCGTCGCCGCTACGCTATATACGCGCAGTGGTGTTTCGTATCAGCAAGTCAAGCAAGTTCAGTAGAAAAACAAGATGACCGGTCGCGGTAAGGGAGGAAAAGGTCTGGGGAAAGGAGGAGCCAAGCGTCACAGGAAAGTGTTGCGTGATAACATCCAGGGTATCACGAAGCCCGCCATCCGCCGTCTGGCTCGCAGAGGCGGCGTGAAGCGTATCTCCGGTCTGATCTACGAGGAGACGCGCGGTGTGCTCAAGGTGTTCCTAGAGAACGTGATCCGCGACGCGGTCACATACACCGAGCACGCCAAGAGGAAGACCGTCACCGCCATGGACGTCGTGTACGCTCTGAAACGCCAGGGCCGCACCCTCTACGGTTTCGGCGGTTAAACCTCGCTCGGCAGCGCAGGCACGAGCGTCGTTCGTACTCGTTCGATCGCGGTCGATCTCGGCTGATGTTGGTTAATTCCTTCATCAAACGGGAACGAACTGACGATCGAAACGGATACGACCAAAACAAAAAAAAGGCCCTTTTCAGGGCCGCACATGATTCATTCGTTGGCCATATTACCTATGGTTAATTTGAGTTTCTATAATAACACGAGACTTGTCGATCAATTTGATATTACCTTACCACCTACCTAGTTATAAATACATACATACATACATATATATCTATCTACCTACCTAAACCCTTATATAGACCATACTTTAATACATTGGTACATATATCATCCAAAGAAGCAAGCAAAAGTCCTCTAACCGCTACCAGAAAAGTGGGTTAGGTTAGGTTAGAACTGCGACCCTCTACAAAATAAAAAACTGTCTATAAAACTTTTATAATAAAAATATAATCAGAGTATTTAATGCAATCGTACCTATATCGTAAAACTTTTGAGTAAGTACATTATATATTATTTATTATAATAAAGGGATTACATCTCATAATTATTATGACACAATCATTATTTTACTAGAGTTACTCTTCACTCTCGATGCCGCCCGGGCGGGCAGATTCAGCGTTAGTGACATAGCATAACCATAATACACACATACATAATATTATTATGTTATTCTTCGCTCGCTTCTCTTCGATATATATTATTATTATTATTATTATATTATATCCAAAATCCCACGCACATTATCGCTCCGCCCGACTGCCCGACTCACTTCACTTCGACTCGCCTTCCTTCCTTCCTTTTACTCCTTGTCACTACTACTACTACTACTACTACCACCAATGGGTACGACTCGTTGCTTTATTAGGTACTTTTTACTTACTTACAATAATATAATATATAATAATTATATAAAACGTCCCTATATAACAATTTTGTTTAAATCTTTCCATTATTTCACTGATTTTACATGGGCTTCATCCGTTCGAGATTCATCGAATGTAAACCGTCGTCGAACGAAGCTAGGCTGTTTTACGACACCGAACTTAACTATCCGAAATAACGATACACCTAGATGAGACGTTATATGTTCAATACTTATATACATCTGGGGAATATTCACTTTCAACTGGTCGTGTGTAAACAAAGTGTTTATGTCGTTTTAATATGTAAAATCACTTTTTAAAGTGACCCGAGGTACGCGACGTACGCAATACCAAAATATAAACGTACGTCACGTTAAAACTGTCCCGTTTACCATGTAATAATCGTAAATTATCGACGGTTACACTCATAAATGGGACGCGTGACCGCATTTAATATAATAAATCTGAATACTCTCCGAAATATAAACGTTTTTCAATATATATGTTAGTGAAAAGTTGGAAGTGTTGTTGAGAGAAAACCTCTCGCGGCATCGTGCACTTCTCTAGGGTATTGCCGTAGTTTACCTTATAGAGATTTTAAAAAATTTTGAACTACAACACGCATACTACTATCTTACTAGTAACTCTAACTGAGTCTAATATCTACGAACTTGTTTAATAATATTATAATAACAACAATGGCCGACACAGCAGTAGCATCGGACACCCCCGCCCCGGCGACACCGGCGAAGAAACCGAAGGCGTCCGCCGCCGCCGGCGCGAAGAAGCCTAAGGCGAAGCCCACTCATCCTAAGACTTCCGAAATGGTCAACAGCGCCATTAAGGAGTTGAAGGAGCGCAGCGGTTCTTCGCTTCAGGCGATCAAGAAGTATATTGCCGCACAATACAAAGTGGACGCCGAGAAACTGGCGCCGTTCATAAGGAAGTACCTGAAGAGCGCCGTCGAATCCGGCGCCCTTATCCAGACTAAGGGCAAGGGAGCTTCGGGATCATTCAAACTGGAATCCAAGTCGTCCGCGTCGAAGAAACCGGCCGCGGCTAAGTCGACCGCTAAATCGTCCGCGTCCTCCGCGGCGGCGAGCAAGAAGAAGGCCGCCGCCGCCGGGGCCGCCGGCAGAGCCAAGAAAGCCGCCGCCTCTTCGGCAGCTTCACCGTCAAAGGCGAAATCGGCCGCAGCCACGAAGGACAAGAAGGCCGCAGCGGCCAAAAAGAAGCCCGCCCCAAAGAAGGCAGCCGCGCCGGCGAAGGGAAAGAGCGCGGCCGCTCCCAAGGCCAAGAAAACTGCCAAACCTCCCACTAAGAAGCCGAAAGCGCCTAAACCCAAAAAGGCCGCGGCCACACCGAAATCTAAACCGGCCGCCAAAAAGGCCGGAGCGGCGAAAAAGTAATGAGAGCGCGCCCACACCACCACCAGGAGAGAAACACCACCGCGTTGCGCACAGCGCGCACCCCGCGCACGCCTAGCTACTAGCTAGCTAGCAAGAGGAAGGAAGCAAAGCGGCGAGGAGGAGGTGCACACCGCCACGCGGTTGATCTCCGCTTCTCATCTTTTCCCCAGTCGTGTGTTATTTGTTAACAAACGAAGGGAAACTGTGCGCGTTTAAAGCACGCACACACAAAAGCCCTTTTCAGGGCTAACAAACATATCATGCAACAACATTACATAAATGTAATGAAATAATCGTTTCGAATGGACACGACGTCAATCAATCAATCCATCCATCCATCCATCCAATAGAAAATAATAATAATAACAACGACGACAACATAACTCATTAGATTAGACAAAAATAACAACGGAGAATACAATAATATTATGTAGGTTAAACTATCACATAATATAATATAATAATGAACATTAGGCCTTGCAGTAGTAGTAAAACTAGTATATATCCGTTCGTTGTATGTTACGTACAATATAAACACAACTCGCTACATGCCCCCGGGTCGGTCGACGGACAATTTTTGAAGTGAAAACTTCTTTAGCGGCGCTTTGAGCACTTTTTATTTATTTAGATTACAATACTTATTATGTACGTATATTAAAAATGATAAAAATATTTATAATTGGATTAGTTTCTGTTTATATTTTAGAAAGAGAAAGGTATACTTAAACAACTATCTCGCTTTAAATTGTGACTATAGCACGAGCGTTACTCTATCCCCACTCTGCGCGCGACCGAGTCATTTGTATATAAAAGATGAGCGAGTAAAATTTTTTTAACATACCGTTAGCGGCTCTCGTACGTACCACACGTGTACGTGCAAATTTTAACTAAACTCACTTGAACTCCGTTTCGACTCCGTCGTCATGTCTGGACGTGGTAAAGGTGGCAAAGTGAAGGGGAAGGCAAAGTCCCGTTCTAACCGTGCCGGTTTGCAGTTCCCCGTCGGTCGTATCCATAGACTCCTCCGCAAGGGAAACTATGCCGAGCGCGTCGGTGCCGGTGCACCTGTATACCTGGCCGCCGTCATGGAGTATTTGGCCGCTGAGGTTCTCGAGTTGGCCGGCAACGCCGCACGCGACAACAAGAAGACCAGGATCATACCTAGACATCTACAGTTGGCCATCCGCAACGACGAGGAATTGAACAAACTCCTCTCCGGCGTGACCATCGCACAGGGCGGTGTGCTGCCTAACATCCAGGCTGTGCTTCTCCCCAAGAAGACCGAGAAGAAGGCTTAACTCAAAGAAGCCTCTTTGCTACAGCTACTATACCTATGAATGGATCGTCGTCGCCGCTAGCTCTGCTAACGTACCTACGTGGTGGTGGCGATGCTACGTCATACCAAAAGGCCCTTTTCAGGGCCACAACATGATTCTTGTTATTCATTCATTCATTTATATTTTGAATGGAATTGCAGTTTCTCTGCGACATTGACGTATATCAATCAATCAATTTATTAATTAATTAACTACGTACGTACGTACCTACCTACCTACATTCGTACCATGTACACACAGACAGACAAATAAACAAACAAACAAACAAACATACATACATACATACATACATACATACATACATACATACATACATACATACATACATACATACATACATACATTCATTCATTCATTCATTCGGATTGAAAAAACTACTGGACCGATTTGAAAAGCTACACTATTCGTAAATGATATAGGTTATATTAAAAATAAGGAGGATCGTGCGAAGCCGGGGCGGACGGCTAGTTATATATAAATATGTATGTGTATGTGTGTATATAAATAGTATAATATATTTATATATGCAGTGTGTAGGTATATGGTATATGGTATATGGTACCTGGTACTGGTTGGTTGGTCCGTCTGTGAAGATGTGCGGTTCGCCCGCGGGCCGGCGCTGCGCTGCGCGGCGCGCGGCGCTCTGGGCGGCGTGCGGCGTGCGGCGGGCGCGACGGCGGGCGCACCACCTGCACCACCGCGGCACCGCGGCACCGCGGCACGACGCACGGCGCTATCACATATCTGTAACATACAGCCGCCAACACAACACCAACCGATTAACACTAATAATTACCAACCTTACCAATACTATACACTAATACTACAATACACAAATACGACAACGACTGGACAGATTAAAAACAGAAAAAGCACCCGTCCGCTAGTAAATAAAATATATACACAAATACGTATGTGTATATATATATATATACGTTTGTTTGTTTGTTTGTTTGTTTGTTTGTTTATTTATATGTATGTATATAATAGGTATATTATATTATAACAAATACATAATATTTACGTACCTATTGACACGAAACGACGATATACACTTAAATTCATATTTTGTATCATGCACTGACTGATTAATAACAAAAACACACTTGTTGTTGTTGTTATTACTACCACTTTCATAATTTGAATTTTAACACTAAAATTATAAAAATAATAGAATACATAACTGTGTCAATCGTCGACCGCCGGAGGAGGGGTGGGGAGCGAATGGTATCTCACGAGTATTACTATTGGTCGATACAAAAACTACACGCTCGCACGCTTATACGGTGCGCAAGCTACTTGGAGTTAACAAAACAGGGGTGACGTGTATGGCGAGCATTATTCGGTCGTCAGTCGGCGTTCGCTTCGAACGTCTCTCTAACGTCTATCTCTCAACGCGTATCGCAACATGCCGCCCAAGACTAGCGGTAAGGCCGCCAAAAAATCCGGCAAGGCACAGAAGAACATATCCAAGTCCGACAAGAAGAAGAAGAAGCACAAGAGGAAGGAGAGTTACGCCATTTACATCTACAAGGTGCTCAAGCAGGTCCACCCCGACACCGGTATCTCCAGTAAGGCTATGTCGATCATGAACTCTTTCGTGAACGACATCTTCGAGCGTATCGCCGCGGAGGCATCGCGTCTCGCACACTACAACAAGAGATCCACCATCACGTCGAGGGAGGTGCAGACCTCCGTGAGGCTGCTGTTGCCCGGTGAGCTCGCCAAGCACGCGGTCAGCGAGGGCACCAAGGCCGTCACCAAATACACCAGCTCCAAGTAAACGAACAACGAACAGGCAGCAGCACAATACCTACACGGTTTTATACGGTGTAGTTATTGTGTATATACCGTTTGTTTGTTTATCGTCGATGAACAACAGCAAACAAAAGGCCCTTTTCAGGGCCACAAATACGTTCCGATAATGTGATATAACATTACGTTTCTTATCATGGAAGATGTCAATCAATCAATCAATCAATCAATCAATCAATCAATTGGTGGAAATAAGAATTGGTTTATTATTATTTCCAACGCACCATACATCGTCATGATTTCCTATATAATTATTGAATATAATAATAATGATAACAACAACAAAAATGTAGGTATGTTTTTTCAAAACGTTTGAATGAAAAAAAAAAAAACAAACAAACTATAAACGGATTCCATATTAGTATTAATTATGGAATTTTTACTGTAAAGAATCCGAAACGTCAGCAAATTAATAATAGCGTTGTTTTAAAACGGTTAGGTTAGGTTCCGTTTCTCTTTACGGTTTGTTTGCTAATTAATTATCTAGCGTCTCTGATGTAAGTAGGTACTGTATTTAACTAAATTCCAGTCTATTATTTATACATATTATTACAGTTACGTACATATTATACTTACACCTATAGAATTTTTATCATGAGATTTAGATCAGAACTACAAACGACATACGGAATAAGAATAATATACTGTAATAATGTATTATTTTTATTTTATATTGCTATTTGTATTATTACCTATATATTATTCGAAACTCTGATCGAACTGACTAACTAACCAACAAACGAATGTGTATCATATATGAAAGTGGTGGGGATAACGAAACGAAAGGCACCTCATCTATCTCGCTCTAACATCGGTATAAATAGGACGTCATCTAACTGCGATGTTTTTATTCTCACCCCGCTCGTGATACGTGAACGTTGCGCGCGTGTTGTCAGTAATAAGAAAACTATTATTATTATCTTTGAAGATGGCTCGTACCAAGCAGACCGCTCGCAAGTCCACCGGTGGTAAGGCGCCGCGTAAACAGTTGGCCACCAAGGCGGCCCGCAAGAGCGCACCGGCCACCGGAGGCGTCAAGAAACCCCATCGTTACAGGCCCGGTACCGTCGCCCTGCGTGAGATCCGTCGCTACCAAAAGAGTACCGAGCTGTTGATCCGCAAGCTGCCCTTCCAACGTCTAGTGCGTGAGATCGCGCAGGACTTCAAGACCGATCTCCGC
This sequence comes from Polylopha cassiicola, assembly GCA_038024825.1. Classification (NCBI taxonomy): domain Eukaryota; kingdom Metazoa; phylum Arthropoda; class Insecta; order Lepidoptera; family Tortricidae; genus Polylopha; species Polylopha cassiicola. The sequence goes on along the minus strand of CP149065.1, from coordinate 5,699,714 downwards.
TTCCAGAGCTCCGCCGTTATGGCACTCCAGGAGGCGAGCGAGGCTTACCTCGTCGGTCTGTTCGAAGACACCAATCTGTGCGCCATTCACGCCAAGCGCGTCACCATCATGCCTAAGGACATCCAACTCGCCCGTAGGATCCGCGGTGAGCGAGCCTAAGCAGCGACGCGACAGCAGCAGCGCATTATTATATTATACAACGACGACGATGACCAACCGAAAGGAGTTGGTCGTCCGAAAGTTATAATTATACAAAAAGGCCCTTTTCAGGGCCACATATGAATCTGATGTTGTTAACTATGTTTCTATAACGCGATGACGATCAATCAATCAATCAATCAAACCGACAAATCAATGAATAGATAAACGAATGTCTCCCGACTGAATTAGGTACTCTTATTATATTATTAGGTAGGTAATCTTAGTATATTATTACGTACTCCTATTACGCAACGTAACCTATCTATACGTTTATATCAAAATTTGAAAATATTTTTGGTAACATTTCTTTTATTTCTATTGGCATTATTGTGAACGGATGATGTAGACCGTAGGTATGTATGTATATATATATGGAATATGGAGAATTATATTTAACACTTATACAGCTATTACTAGCAATAATAAATAAACTATTTACCAAACTGAATAAGAGATATAAGAAAGAAAATAGAATAATAAATAAAAACAATAATTATTGTTCAGAGCGAGCGCAATCGAATCGGGACAATTCGGGTTCGGGTATCTTCGTTCGTCTCGTCTATCCCCACTCCGTCGGTGTCGGCGACCGAAACATATAAATATGCGGCACCCAGCTGGGGAAACGGACAGATTACGTTCGTTCGTCGCCGCTACGCTATATACGCGCAGTGGTGTTTCGTATCAGCAAGTCAAGCAAGTTCAGTAGAAAAACAAGATGACCGGTCGCGGTAAGGGAGGAAAAGGTCTGGGGAAAGGAGGAGCCAAGCGTCACAGGAAAGTGTTGCGTGATAACATCCAGGGTATCACGAAGCCCGCCATCCGCCGTCTGGCTCGCAGAGGCGGCGTGAAGCGTATCTCCGGTCTGATCTACGAGGAGACGCGCGGTGTGCTCAAGGTGTTCCTAGAGAACGTGATCCGCGACGCGGTCACATACACCGAGCACGCCAAGAGGAAGACCGTCACCGCCATGGACGTCGTGTACGCTCTGAAACGCCAGGGCCGCACCCTCTACGGTTTCGGCGGTTAAACCTCGCTCGCTCGGCAGCGCAGGCATGAGCGTCGTACTCGTTCGATCGCTCGGTCGATCTCGGCTGATGTTGGTTAATTCCTTCATCAAACGGGAACGAACTGACTATCGAAACGGATACAACCAAAACAAAAAAAAGGCCCTTTTCAGGGCCGCACATGATTCATTCGTTGGCCATATTACCTATGGTTAATTTGAGTTTCTATAATAACACGAGACTTGTCGATCAATTTGATATTACCTTACCACCTACCTAGTTATAAATAAATAAATACATACATATATATCTATCTACCTACCTAAACCCTTATATAGACCATACTTTAATACATTGGTACATATATCATCCAAAGAAGCAAGCAAAAGTCCTCTAACCGCTACCAGAAAAGTGGGTTAGGTTAGGTTAGAACTGCGACCCTCTACAAAATAAAAAACTGTCTATAAAACTTTTATAATAAAAATATAATCAGAGTATTTAATGCAATCGTACCTATATCGTAAAACTTTTGGGTAAGTACATTATATATTATTATAATAAAGGGATTACATCTCATAATTATTGTATCCTTATGACACAATCATTATTTTGCCTCTTCACTCTCGATGCCGCCCGGGCGGGCAGATTCAGCGTTAGTGACATAGCATAACCATAATACACACATACATAATATTATTATGTTATTCTTCACTCGCTTCTCTTCGATATATATTATTATATTATATTATATTATATTATATCCAAAATCCCACGCACATTATCGCTCCGCCCGACTGCCCGACTCTTTTGATTCGACTCGCCTTCCTTCCTTCCTTTTACTCCTTGTCACTACTACTACTACCACTACCACCAATGGGTACGACTCGTTGCTTTATTATGTACTTTTTACTTACTTACAAAAATATTATATATAATAATTATATAAAACGTCCCTATATAACAATTTTGTTTAAATCTTTCCATTATTTCACTGATTTTACATGGGCTTCATCCGTTCGAGATTCATCGAATGTAAACCGTCGTCGAACGAAGCTAGGCTGTTTTACGACACCGAACTTAACTATCCGAAATAACGATACACCTAGATGAGACGTTATATGTTCAATACTTATATACATCTGGGGAATATTCACTTTCAACTGGTCGTGTGTAAACAAAGTGTTTATGTCGTTTTAATATGTAAAATCACTTTTTAAAGTGACCCGAGGTACGCGACGTACGCAATACCAAAATATAAACGTACGTCACGTTAAAACTGTCCCGTTTACCATGTAATAATCGTAAATTATCGACGGTTACACTCATAAATGGGACGCATGACCGCATTTAATATAATAAATCTGAATACTCTCCGAAATATAAACGTTTTTCAATATATATGTTAGTGAAAAGTTGGAAGTGTTGTTGAGAGAAAACCTCTCGCGGCATCGTGCACTTCTCTAGGGTATTGCCGTAGTTTACCTTATAGACATTCGTTATAAGCAACACGCATACTACTATCTTACTAGTAACTCTAACTGAGTCTAATATCTACGAACTTGTTTAATAATATTATAATAACAACAATGGCCGACACAGCAGTAGCATCGGACACCCCGCCCCGGCGACACCGGCGAAGAAACCGAAGGCGTCCGCCGCCGCCGGCGCGAAGAAGCCTAAGGCGAAGCCGACTCATCCTAAGACTTCCGAAATGGTCAACAGCGCCATTAAGGAGTTGAAGGAGCGCAGCGGTTCTTCGCTTCAGGCGATCAAGAAGTATATAGCCGCACAATACAAAGTGGACGCCGAGAAACTGGCGCCGTTCATAAGGAAGTACTTGAAGAGCGCAGTCGAATCCGGCGCCCTTATCCAGACTAAGGGCAAGGGAGCATCGGGATCTTTCAAACTGGAATCCAAGTCGTCCGCGTCAAAGAAACCGGCCGCGGCTAAGTCGACCGCTAAATCGTCCGCGTCCTCCGCGGCGGCGAGCAAGAAGAAGGCCGCCGCCGCCGGGGCCGCCGGCAGAGCCAAGAAAGCCGCCGCCTCTTCGGCAGCTTCACCGTCAAAGGCGAAATCGGCCGCAGCCACGAAGGACAAGAAGGCCGCAGCGGCCAAAAAGAAGCCCGCCCCAAAGAAGGCAGCCGCGCCGGCGAAGGGAAAGAGCGCGGCCGCTCCCAAGGCCAAGAAAACTGCCAAACCTCCCACTAAGAAGCCGAAAGCGCCTAAACCCAAAAAGGCCGCGGCCACACCGAAATCTAAACCGGCCGCCAAAAAGGCCGGAGCGGCGAAAAAGTAATGAGAGCGCGCCCACACCACCACCAGGAGAGAAACACCACCGCGTTGCGCACAGCGCGCACCCCCGCACGCCTAGCTACTAGCTAGCAAGAGGAAGGAAGCAAAGCGGCGAGGAGGAGGTGCACACCGCCACGCGGTTGATCTCCGCTTCTCATCTTTTCCCCAGTCGTGTGTTATTTGTTAACAAACGAAGGGAAACTGTGCGCGTTTAAAGCACGCACACAAAAAGCCCTTTTCAGGGCTAACAAACATATCATGCAACAACATTACATAAATGTAATGAAATAATCGTTTCGAATGGACACGACGTCAATCAATCAATCCATCCATCCATCCATCCAATAGAAAATAATAATAATAACAACGACGACAACATAACTCATTAGATTAGACAAAAATAACAACGGAGAATACAATAATATTATGTAGGTTAAACTATCACATAATATAATATAATAATGAACATTAGGCCTTGCAGTAGTAGTAAAACTAGTATATATCCGTTCGTTGTATGTTACGTACAATATAAACACAACTCGCTACATGCCCCCGGGTCGGTCGACGGACAATTTTTGAAGTGAAAACTTCTTTAGCGGCGCTTTGAGCACTTTTTATTTATTTAGATTACAATACTTATTATGTACGTATATTAAAAATGATAAAAATATTTATAATTGGATTAGTTTCTGTTTATATTTTAGAAAGAGAAAGGTATACTTAAACAACTATCTCGCTTTAAATTGTGACTATAGCACGAGCGTTACTCTATCCCCACTCTGCGCGCGACCGAGTCATTTGTATATAAAAGATGAGCGAGTAAAATTTTTTTAACAACATTCGCTCGTGCGCCGCGGTAGGAGCAACACGTCTAGTGTGCGCTCCCCAAAGTGTGCCTGCCACCTCGCTGCCTTTTTGCCGGGTCATCGTCGAATTGTTAGTTGGTGCAATAGTTGGTCCGATTAATTTCGGAATCCAATTAATGTGACCGGCGAAGCAATCGACATGGCTCCGGCCAAATCGCCGCTACCCCGCAAGGAAAAGGGGAAATCAGCTAGCCTGAGAGCCTCGACACCCCTTGCCGCCGAAGAAACCGAAGACACCCGAATGGAAGAAGATTACTCCAGTGCAACCAGCTCGCCGAACACCAGCAGCTGCTCCGGCTCGACCGCGGTCTCGGCGCACAGCCGTGACTACTCGGTTGAGTCCCAGGACCCGGAGTCAAGTTCCGACGAGGAGACCATGGAGGGGGCCCCCTCAGGGAGGTCCTCCCCTCGGACTCCTTGTCGGCAAGTGACACCGACTCCATGCCGCCCCGTCTGCCCGACCCCGAAGCCGCAGCCCGCTCCCGCTCTTCCAGTGGATGACCAAACCTGGTCAGCGATCCACGAAACGCTCGAAAGAGTTGCTCGTGGTGACCTGAACCCGGGGGAGCTCTCTCCACTGGAGGCCGCACTCTTTAGTGCGGTACGGGATCACGCCTGCGTATCCGGGGCCGGGAAGAAGAGGAGGCTCGAGGAGGAGCCCGAGGTGGAGCCCGAAGCCCCGGGGGACAAGGTCCCCTGCACCCGCACCACCCCGCCGCCCACGCCCGGACCCAGCGGAGTTGCGCCTAGGCCCTTGGCCCAGCCAGCAACTGCCCGCACCAAGGGGCCGGCACCGCAGCCCCAACCGCAGCCCCAGCCACGCCGCAAGAATAAGAAGCCCAAAACCGCGAAGCCCGACGCCGCGGCTGTGCAAACAGCCCCGCAACAGGGCCCCTCCGCGGCAAATAATGCTCCGCCCTCTTCTTCTGCTTCAGGTCCACCAACCTACGCGGACGCAGCGGCGGCAGCCACAACAGAAGCAGAGACAACCACACCAGCACCAGCAGTCATGAAGAAATATCCACCAGTGGTGGTGGAGGTGTTCCCGGATTGGTACCGGCACCTCAAAGCCATGGCAGCCATCCTAGGACGCAAACCCAACGCCAGAGCAGGAGACGGCCACTTCAGATTCGTGGCGGAAAGCGAAGAGGAATACCGTGCCGTCATAGACTACTTGGAGAAACTCGAAAAAACCGAAGAGGGAAAGGATCTGCGCTTCCATGCGTACTCCCTTGAATCGCAATTGCCATTCAAGGTGGGAGTCCGTGGTCTGCCAGACGACATCTCCCTGGAGGACCTCCAGGAGGCCTGCACGGAGAAGGGTTACCCAATAGCGCACATGAAGAGGATCGCTCCTACTTCAGCGCGAAGGGGGTCACTTTTCTTCGTGCAGCTCGCCGGGAACGAACAGGAGATGAGAAGCTTCATTGACGTGACAAGCCTCATGGGCCTAATCGTCCGCATCGAGATCTGGAAGGGGAGGAAGGGCCCAGCGCAGTGCCACCGCTGCCAGGGCTTCCGCCACTCCTCCCACGGATGCCACCGCCCCGCAGTCTGTGTACGCTGCGGGGGCCCACACGTCGGACGCGATTGCACGCGTCCCCTGAGCGAGCCGGCTACTTGCGGGAATTGCTGGGGTCCTCACCCCGCCAACCACCGCAACTGCCCGGCTCGCCTCCGGGAGACGAAGGGCAACGCTAAAGCCGGCACCCGGGCTCACACAGCGCCCACACGTCGCGGCCCGACCACCCGAGCCTCAGTACCCCTGAACTCGGTAGTCGAGTCCACCGCGGCCAACCTCATGGCCCCGGCCAACATGCCTCGAGTAAAGCCTGTCGCTTCCAATGTTACAGGCCCACCCGCAGCCGCCAAGAAGAATAAGAAGAAGAAGAACAAGAAAAAGAAGACCCAACAACCCGCGGCAACAACGCCGCCAGCACCGCCTCCAGCCGCTGTAACCGCGGCAAGCAGCAACAACATCGACGATCTCAAGGACTGGCTAACAGAGCTAGTCACCAAGACCGTATCAGACGCCATAGCTACGCTTCACCGAAAAACGCCGTAATCTGAGAGTGGTGTACTGGAACGCCTCCGGTCTAGAAGGGAAGACCAACCTCCTGAGGACGTTCCTGCACCAAGAAGACATCGACATTATGTTGATTAATGAAACCCACCTTCGCTCTGCTTCCCAGCTCCGAATCAGCGGCTACGTCATCTACCGCGAGGACCAGCTGACACCGGAGGGACGCGTCTACCGCGGCCTAGCCGTGTTAGTGAAACGCACTATAATCCACCAACCGGTGGCCTTTAGTGCGTGCCCCTCCCTGTCGGCGCTCGGGGTCGACATCAAGCTGTCCGGCCGGGAACTCCGTCTGTACGCAGTGTACAGGCCGCCCACCGAGAGCACAGCAACCCTCTGCAGAGATCTGCGGGACCTACTGGAGTCCCCCATGCCGACCATCTTGGCGGGGGATTTCAACGCCAAGCACCAGGCTTGGAACGCATCCCGGATCACTGCCCAAGGCCGCCTCATCTACCAGCTCGCCGTCGATCGGAACTACGATCTGACGGGCCCTTCCGAGCCCACACACTACCACGAAGCCTCCAACTCAGCTGACATCATCGACTTTGCCATCTCCAGGGGATCAACGCCGCCATGCGCCACTGGGCGCTACCGGACCTTCCCTCGGATCACCGTCCCGTCCTCCTGACGATCGACGACAGCCCAGCGACGATACGACCGGCGGGACCGCGCCGTATCGTCAACTGGGATGCCTTCGTTCAAAATCTCGAGGACGGGCCGCGCTCTACACCAGTCAACACAGCGGCCGAAGTGGAGGCCGCAACCGCAGCCCTCACAACGCAGATACAAGAAGCACTCAACTCGGCCACCCGAATTGTTTCAGATCCCGACCGCCGACCCCAGCTGCCCAGTAACCTGAGGGAACTCTTAGCCCGGAAGCGCAAAACGCGAATCCAGTGGCAAAGGACCCGCAGTGTCACGCTGAAAACGGAACTGAATCGGCTGACAGCAGTGGTCAAGAGGAGGATGGCCGAACATCGGGCCCAGTCCTGGGAGGCGCACATCGCTTCTGTCACCGAGGACGTTCCGTCCATTCACAAGCTGTGCAAACAGCTCTCCAACGCTCCTGAGCCAGTGCGACCGCTCCGGGACTCCACTGGAGCCCTGAAGTACACCGCACAGGACAGGGCCGAGATCTTCGCGGAGAGCTTGGAAAAGCAGTTTCGTCCGAACCCCATCACCGACCCAGAACACAACCAACACGTGACGCAGCACCTATTTAATTATTTCAGCTCGCCGCTCCCGCTTCACATTGATCCAGTGTACTTTTCTCCTTCGCAGGTCCAAAGGACGATCCGTCGTCACGGCCTGCTAAGGAAGTCACCTGGACCCGACACCATCTCAAACACGGCGCTGCGCTATCTCCCGCTACGATCTCTGGCGGCGATGGCGCGCCTATTCAACGGCATCATGCGCACCGGCCACTTCCCGACCTCCTGGAAACAGGGGCTCGTCATCGTGCTGCCTAAGCCCGGAAAGGACCGGAGCAAGCCGGAGAGCTACCGGCCCATCACGCTTCTCAACAACATCTCCAAGGTGTTCGAGAGACTGCTGCTGGGCCATCTCAGGCCCCACATCACGCCTCGGGAGGAGCAGTTCGGCTTTCGAGCCGAACACTCCACCACATTGCAGCTCACCCGTGTCCTCCACCACATGGCCGTGGCGGCCAACAAGAAGGAGTACACCGCAGCAGTCCTACTGGATATGGAGAAGGCCTTCGACAGGGTCTGGCACGAGGGCCTTCTCTACAAGCTCTCCACCTCGGAGGCGCCGCCCCGACTGGTCAGGATCATCCGATCCTTCCTGGAGGGACGAAGCTTCCGAGTCCGAGTGGAGGGCTGCATCTCCTCGGAGCGCCCCATCTTGGCTGGCGTCCCCCAGGGCAGTTGTCTGTCCCCAGTGTGCTATGCACGCTACACGGACGACATTCCTGTTCTGGGTGATGCAAAACTCGCTCTTTTTGCAGATGACGCAGCCTACTACGCCTCCTCCATGCGGGCCCAGCGCGCCGCATCGAAGCTCCAGCCCACACTCGACGCCCTCCCCGCTTGGTTATCCAAGTGGAGACTGTCGGTGAACGTGGCCAAGACCCAGGCCATCATCACCGGCAGATCCGAGCCGCCGCCTCCGCCGCTTCTCTACGGCCAGCAAGTCACATGGTCACACACGGTCAAGTACCTGGGTGTGACCATCGACCGCGGCCTCACGATGAAGCAGCACGTGGAGGACGCCATCCGACGAGCAGCCTGCGCCCGCACCGCCCTCCGGCCGGTGTTCGCGAGCAAGATGCCCATCCGGACCAAGTTGGGGCTCTACAAGCTGTACGTCCGGTCGCGGCTCACCTACGCCGCGCCGGCCTGGTACAGCTTGGTGGCCCCAACCAACAAGAAGAAGCTCTTCGCCCAAGAGACCCGCTGCCTCCGCACAATCGTCAAGGCTCCACGATATGTGCGGAACGCCACCATCATGAAGGACCTGAAGTGGTGCAGTCTTGAGACGTTCGTTGGCCGGTTAGCCCGGGTCATGTTTGACCGCGCGGATAACTGCTGCCACGCACATCTCAATGACATTGCACCACATCACGCCCGCCCTCCGGACCGCAGATCTCGGGGACTACCCCGAGAATTGCTGTCACTGGAGGTCACCTGAAGCCTACAACACACACACACACACGCCGCCACACCGGTTGCGGTCCCACGCCACTGAAGACGACAACCCGTCGACAGCAGCAGCAAGGACCGCGGCCGACACACCAGATGCATCCGGCCGTCCCCAAAATGACGGCCCATAGCAGTGCCCGTAGAACCGGGCCCCACCAGACACCGTCCCCAAGGGCCAAAAGCCCAGGGTGGGACCTCACACGCCATGATCTGGCGTCACACAACACATCCGATCCGAGGAATTTTTTTAACATACCGTTAGCGGCTCTCGTACGTACCACACGTGTACGTGCAAATTTTAACTAAACTCACTTGAACTCCGTTTCGACTCCGTCGTCATGTCTGGACGTGGTAAAGGTGGCAAAGTGAAGGGGAAGGCAAAGTCCCGTTCTAACCGTGCCGGTTTGCAGTTCCCCGTCGGTCGTATCCATAGACTCCTCCGCAAGGGAAACTATGCCGAGCGCGTCGGTGCCGGTGCACCTGTATACCTGGCCGCCGTCATGGAGTATTTGGCCGCTGAGGTTCTCGAGTTGGCCGGCAACGCCGCACGCGACAACAAGAAGACCAGGATCATACCTAGACATCTACAGTTGGCCATCCGCAACGACGAGGAATTGAACAAACTCCTCTCCGGCGTGACCATCGCACAGGGCGGTGTGCTGCCTAACATCCAGGCTGTGCTTCTCCCCAAGAAGACCGAGAAGAAGGCTTAACTCAAAGAAGCCTCTTTGCTACAGCTATACCTATGAATGGATCGTCGTCGCCGCTAGCTCTGCTAACGTACCTACGTGGTGGTGGCGATGCTACGTCATACCAAAAGGCCCTTTTCAGGGCCACAACATGATTCTTGTTATTCATTCATTCATTTATATTTTGAATGGAATTGCAGTTTCTCTGCGACATTGACGTATATCAATCAATCAATTTATTAATTAATTAACTACGTACGTACGTACCTACCTACCTACATTCGTACCATGTACACACAGACAGACAAATAAACAAACAAACAAACAAACATACATACATACATACATACATACATACATACATACATACATACATACATACATACATACATACATACATACATTCATTCATTCATTCATTCGGATTGAAAAAACTACTGGACCGATTTGAAAAGCTACACTATTCGTAAATGATATAGGTTATATTAAAAATAAGGAGGATCGTGCGAAGCCGGGGCGGACGGCTAGTTATATATAAATATGTATGTGTATGTGTGTATATAAATAGTATAATATATTTATATATGCAGTGTGTAGGTATATGGTATCTGGTATCTGGTACCTGGTACTGGTTGGTTGGTCTGTCTGTGAAGATGTGCGGTTCGCCCGCGGGCCGGCGCTGCGCTGCGCGGCGCGCGGCGCTCTGGGCGGCGTGCGGCGTGCGGCGGGCGCGACGGCGGGCGCGACGGCGGGCGCGACGGCGGGCGCACCACCTGCACCACCGCGGCACCGCGGCACCGCGGCAGGACGCACGGCGCTATCACATATCTGTAACATACAGCCGCCAACACAACACCAACCGATTAAACTAATAATTACCTTACCAATACAATACACTAATACTACAATAATACGACAACGACTGGACAGATTAAAAACAGAAAAAGCACCCGTCCGCTAGTAAATAAAATATATACACAAATAAGTATGTGTATATATATATATATACGTTTGTTTGTTTGTTTGTTTGTTTGTTTGTTTATTTATATGTATGTATATAATAGGTATATTATATTATAACAAATACATAATATTTACGTACCTATTGACACGAAACGACGATATACACTTAAATTCATATTTTGTATCATGCACTGACTGATTAATAACAAAAACACACTTGTTGTTGTTGTTATTACTACCACTTTCATAATTTGAATTTTAACACTAAAATTATAAAAATAATAGAATACATAACTGTGTCAATCGTCGACCGCCGGAGGAGGGGTGGGGAGCGAATGGTATCTCACGAGTATTACTATTGGTCGATACAAAAACTACACGCTCGCACGCTTATACGGTGCGCAAGCTACTTGGAGTTAACAAAACAGGGGTGACGTGTATGGCGAGCATTATTCGGTCGTCAGTCGGCGTTCGCTTCGAACGTCTCTCTAACGTCTATCTCTCAACGCGTATCGCAACATGCCGCCCAAGACTAGCGGTAAGGCCGCCAAAAAATCCGGCAAGGCACAGAAGAACATATCCAAGTCCGACAAGAAGAAGAAGAAGCACAAGAGGAAGGAGAGTTACGCCATTTACATCTACAAGGTGCTCAAGCAGGTCCACCCCGACACCGGTATCTCCAGTAAGGCTATGTCGATCATGAACTCTTTCGTGAACGACATCTTCGAGCGTATCGCCGCGGAGGCATCGCGTCTCGCACACTACAACAAGAGATCCACCATCACGTCGAGGGAGGTGCAGACCTCCGTGAGGCTGCTGTTGCCCGGTGAGCTCGCCAAGCACGCGGTCAGCGAGGGCACCAAGGCCGTCACCAAATACACCAGCTCCAAGTAAACGAACAACGAACAGGCAGCAGCACAATACCTACACGGTTTTATACGGTGTAGTTATTGTGTATATACCGTTTGTTTGTTTATCGTCGATGAACAACAGCAAACAAAAGGCCCTTTTCAGGGCCACAAATACGTTCCGATAATGTGATATAACATTACGTTTCTTATCATGGAAGATGTCAATCAATCAATCAATCAATCAATCAATCAATCAATTGGTGGAAATAAGAATTGGTTTATTATTATTTCCAACGCACCATACATCGTCATGATTTCCTATATAATTATTGAATATAATAATAATGATAACAACAACAAAAATGTAGGTATGTTTTTTCAAAACGTTTGAATGAAAAAAACAAACAAACTATTAACGGATTCCATATTAGTATTAATTATGGAATTTTTACTGTAAAGAATCCGAAACGTCAGCAAATTAATAATAGCGTTGTTTTAAAACGGTTAGGTTCCGTTTCTCTTTACGGTTTGTTTGCTAATTAATTATCTAGCGTCTCTGATGTAAGTAGGTACTGTATTTAACTAAATTCCAGTCTATTATTTATACATATTATTACAGTTACGTACATATTATACTTACACCTATAGAATTTTTATCATGAGATTTAGATCAGAACTACAAACGACATACGGAATAAGAATAATATACTGTAATAATGTATTATTTTTATTTTATATTGCTATTTGTATTATTACCTATATATTATTCGAAACTCTGATCGAACTGACTAACTAACCAACAAACGAATGTGTATCATATATGAAAGTGGTGGGGATAACGAAACGAAAGGCACCTCATCTATCTCGCTCTAACATCGGTATAAATAGGACGTCATCTAACTGCGATGTTTTTATTCTCACCCCGCTCGTGATACGTGAACGTTGCGCGCGTGTTGTCAGTAATAAGAAAACTATTATTATTATCTTTGAAGATGGCTCGTACCAAGCAGACCGCTCGCAAGTCCACCGGTGGTAAGGCGCCGCGTAAACAGTTGGCCACCAAGGCGGCCCGCAAGAGCGCACCGGCCACCGGAGGCGTCAAGAAACCCCATCGTTACAGGCCCGGTACCGTCGCCCTGCGTGAGATCCGTCGCTACCAAAAGAGTACCGAGCTGTTGATCCGCAAGCTGCCCTTCCAACGTCTAGTGCGTGAGATCGCGCAGGACTTCAAGACCGATCTCCGCTTCCAGAGCTCCGCCGTTATGGCACTCCAGGAGGCGAGCGAGGCTTACCTCGTCGGTCTGTTCGAAGACACCAATCTGTGCGCCATTCACGCCAAGCGCGTCACCATCATGCCTAAGGACATCCAACTCGCCCGTAGGATCCGCGGTGAGCGAGCCTAAGCAGCGACGCGACAGCAGCAGCGCATTATTATATTATACAACGACGACGATGACCAACCGAAAGGAGTTGGTCGTCCGAAAGTTATAATTATACAAAAAGGCCCTTTTCAGGGCCACATATGAATCTGATGTTGTTAACTATGTTTCTATAACGCGATGACGATCAATCAATCAATCAATCAAACCGACAAATCAATGAATAGATAAACGAATGTCTCCCGACTGAATTAGGTACTCTTATTATATTATTAGGTAGGTAATCTTAGTATATTATTACGTACTCCTATTACGCAACGTAACCTATCTATACGTTTATATCAAAATTTGAAAATATTTTTGGTAACATTTCTTTTATTTCTATTGGCATTATTGTGAACGGATGATGTAGACCGTAGGTATGTATGTATATATATATGGAATATGGAGAATTATATTTAACACTTATACAGCTATTACTAGCAATAATAAATAAACTATTTACCAAACTGAATAAGAGATATAAGAAAGAAAATAGAATAATAAATAAAAACAATAATTATTGTTCAGAGCGAGCGCAATCGAATCGGGACAATTCGGGTTCGGGTATCTTCGTTCGTCTCGTCTATCCCCACTCCGTCGGTGTCGGCGACCGAAACATATAAATATGCGGCACCCAGCTGGGGAAACGGACAGATTACGTTCGTTCGTCGCCGCTACGCTATATACGCGCAGTGGTGTTTCGTATCAGCAAGTCAAGCAAGTTCAGTAGAAAAACAAGATGACCGGTCGCGGTAAGGGAGGAAAAGGTCTGGGGAAAGGAGGAGCCAAGCGTCACAGGAAAGTGTTGCGTGATAACATCCAGGGTATCACGAAGCCCGCCATCCGCCGTCTGGCTCGCAGAGGCGGCGTGAAGCGTATCTCCGGTCTGATCTACGAGGAGACGCGCGGTGTGCTCAAGGTGTTCCTAGAGAACGTGATCCGCGACGCGGTCACATACACCGAGCACGCCAAGAGGAAGACCGTCACCGCCATGGACGTCGTGTACGCTCTGAAACGCCAGGGCCGCACCCTCTACGGTTTCGGCGGTTAAACCTCGCTCGCTCGGCAGCGCAGGCATGAGCGTCGTACTCGTTCGATCGCTCGGTCGATCTCGGCTGATGTTGGTTAATTCCTTCATCAAACGGGAACGAACTGACTATCGAAACGGATACAACCAAAACAAAAAAGGCCCTTTTCAGGGCCGCACATGATTCATTCGTTGGCCATATTACCTATGGTTAATTTGAGTTTCTATAATAACACGAGACTTGTCGATCAATTTGATATTACCTTACCACCTACCTAGTTATAAATAAATAAATACATACATATATATCTATCTACCTACCTAAACCCTTATATAGACCATACTTTAATACATTGGTACATATATCATCCAAAGAAGCAAGCAAAAGTCCTCTAACCGCTACCAGAAAAGTGGGTTAGGTTAGGTTAGAACTGCGACCCTCTACAAAATAAAAAACTGTCTATAAAACTTTTATAATAAAAATATAATCAGAGTATTTAATGCAATCGTACCTATATCGTAAAACTTTTGGGTAAGTACATTATATATTATTATAATAAAGGGATTACATCTCATAATTATTGTATCCTTATGACACAATCATTATTTTGCCTCTTCACTCTCGATGCCGCCCGGGCGGGCGGCATTAAGCGTTAGTGACATAGCATAACCATAATACACACATACATAATATTATTATGTTATTCTTCACTCGCTTCTCTTCGATATATATTATTATATTATATTATATTATATTATATCCAAAATCCCACGCACATTATCGCTCCGCCCGACTGCCCGACTCTTTTGATTCGACTCGCCTTCCTTCCTTCCTTTTACTCCTTGTCACTACTACTACTACCACTACCACCAATGGGTACGACTCGTTGCTTTATTATGTACTTTTTACTTACTTACAAAAATATTATATATAATAATTATATAAAACGTCCCTATATAACAATTTTGTTTAAATCTTTCCATTATTTCACTGATTTTACATGGGCTTCATCCGTTCGAGATTCATCGAATGTAAACCGTCGTCGAACGAAGCTAGGCTGTTTTACGACACCGAACTTAACTATCCGAAATAACGATACACCTAGATGAGACGTTATATGTTCAATACTTATATACATCTGGGGAATATTCACTTTCAACTGGTCGTGTGTAAACAAAGTGTTTATGTCGTTTTAATATGTAAAATCACTTTTTAAAGTGACCCGAGGTACGCGACGTACGCAATACCAAAATATAAACGTACGTCACGTTAAAACTGTCCCGTTTACCATGTAATAATCGTAAATTATCGACGGTTACACTCATAAATGGGACGCATGACCGCATTTAATATAATAAATCTGAATACTCTCCGAAATATAAACGTTTTTCAATATATATGTTAGTGAAAAGTTGGAAGTGTTGTTGAGAGAAAACCTCTCGCGGCATCGTGCACTTCTCTAGGGTATTGCCGTAGTTTACCTTATAGACATTCGTTATAAGCAACACGCATACTACTATCTTACTAGTAACTCTAACTGAGTCTAATATCTACGAACTTGTTTAATAATATTATAATAACAACAATGGCCGACACAGCAGTAGCATCGGACACCCCCGCCCCGGCGACACCGGCGAAGAAACCGAAGGCGTCCGCCGCCGCCGGCGCGAAGAAGCCTAAGGCGAAGCCGACTCATCCTAAGACTTCCGAAATGGTCAACAGCGCCATTAAGGAGTTGAAGGAGCGCAGCGGTTCTTCGCTTCAGGCGATCAAGAAGTATATAGCCGCACAATACAAAGTGGACGCCGAGAAACTGGCGCCGTTCATAAGGAAGTACTTGAAGAGCGCAGTCGAATCCGGCGCCCTTATCCAGACTAAGGGCAAGGGAGCATCGGGATCTTTCAAACTGGAATCCAAGTCGTCCGCGTCAAAGAAACCGGCCGCGGCTAAGTCGACCGCTAAATCGTCCGCGTCCTCCGCGGCGGCGAGCAAGAAGAAGGCCGCCGCCGCCGGGGCCGCCGGCAGAGCCAAGAAAGCCGCCGCCTCTTCGGCAGCTTCACCGTCAAAGGCGAAATCGGCCGCAGCCACGAAGGACAAGAAGGCCGCAGCGGCCAAAAAGAAGCCCGCCCCAAAGAAGGCAGCCGCGCCGGCGAAGGGAAAGAGCGCGGCCGCTCCCAAGGCCAAGAAAACTGCCAAACCTCCCACTAAGAAGCCGAAAGCGCCTAAACCCAAAAAGGCCGCGGCCACACCGAAATCTAAACCGGCCGCCAAAAAGGCCGGAGCGGCGAAAAAGTAATGAGAGCGCGCCCACACCACCACCAGGAGAGAAACACCACCGCGTTGCGCACAGCGCGCACCCCCGCACGCCTAGCTACTAGCTAGCAAGAGGAAGGAAGCAAAGCGGCGAGGAGGAGGTGCACACCGCCACGCGGTTGATCTCCGCTTCTCATCTTTTCCCCAGTCGTGTGTTATTTGTTAACAAACGAAGGGAAACTGTGCGCGTTTAAAGCACGCACACAAAAAAGCCCTTTTCAGGGCTAACAAACATATCATGCAACAACATTACATAAATGTAATGAAATAATCGTTTCGAATGGACACGACGTCAATCAATCAATCCATCCATCCATCCATCCAATAGAAAATAATAATAATAACAACGACGACAACATAACTCATTAGATTAGACAAAAATAACAACGGAGAATACAATAATATTATGTAGGTTAAACTATCACATAATATAATATAATAATGAACATTAGGCCTTGCAGTAGTAGTAAAACTAGTATATATCCGTTCGTTGTATGTTACGTACAATATAAACACAACTCGCTACATGCCCCCGGGTCGGTCGACGGACAATTTTTGAAGTGAAAACTTCTTTAGCGGCGCTTTGAGCACTTTTTATTTATTTAGATTACAATACTTATTATGTACGTATATTAAAAATGATAAAAATATTTATAATTGGATTAGTTTCTGTTTATATTTTAGAAAGAGAAAGGTATACTTAAACAACTATCTCGCTTTAAATTGTGACTATAGCACGAGCGTTACTCTATCCCCACTCTGCGCGCGACCGAGTCATTTGTATATAAAAGATGAGCGAGTAAAATTTTTTTAACATACCGTTAGCGGCTCTCGTACGTACCACACGTGTACGTGCAAATTTTAACTAAACTCACTTGAACTCCGTTTCGACTCCGTCGTCATGTCTGGACGTGGTAAAGGTGGCAAAGTGAAGGGGAAGGCAAAGTCCCGTTCTAACCGTGCCGGTTTGCAGTTCCCCGTCGGTCGTATCCATAGACTCCTCCGCAAGGGAAACTATGCCGAGCGCGTCGGTGCCGGTGCACCTGTATACCTGGCCGCCGTCATGGAGTATTTGGCCGCTGAGGTTCTCGAGTTGGCCGGCAACGCCGCACGCGACAACAAGAAGACCAGGATCATACCTAGACATCTACAGTTGGCCATCCGCAACGACGAGGAATTGAACAAACTCCTCTCCGGCGTGACCATCGCACAGGGCGGTGTGCTGCCTAACATCCAGGCTGTGCTTCTCCCCAAGAAGACCGAGAAGAAGGCTTAACTCAAAGAAGCCTCTTTGCTACAGCTATACCTATGAATGGATCGTCGTCGCCGCTAGCTCTGCTAACGTACCTACGTGGTGGTGGCGATGCTACGTCATACCAAAAGGCCCTTTTCAGGGCCACAACATGATTCTTGTTATTCATTCATTCATTTATATTTTGAATGGAATTGCAGTTTCTCTGCGACATTGACGTATATCAATCAATCAATTTATTAATTAATTAACTACGTACGTACGTACCTACCTACCTACATTCGTACCATGTACACACAGACAGACAAATAAACAAACAAACAAACAAACATACATACATACATACATACATACATACATACATACATACATACATACATACATACATACATACATACATACATTCATTCATTCATTCATTCGGATTGAAAAAACTACTGGACCGATTTGAAAAGCTACACTATTCGTAAATGATATAGGTTATATTAAAAATAAGGAGGATCGTGCGAAGCCGGGGCGGACGGCTAGTTATATATAAATATGTATGTGTATGTGTGTATATAAATAGTATAATATATTTATATATGCAGTGTGTAGGTATATGGTATCTGGTATCTGGTACCTGGTACTGGTTGGTTGGTCTGTCTGTGAAGATGTGCGGTTCGCCCGCGGGCCGGCGCTGCGCTGCGCGGCGCGCGGCGCTCTGGGCGGCGTGCGGCGTGCGGCGGGCGCGACGGCGGGCGCGACGGCGGGCGCGACGGCGGGCGCACCACCTGCACCACCGCGGCACCGCGGCACCGCGGCAGGACGCACGGCGCTATCACATATCTGTAACATACAGCCGCCAACACAACACCAACCGATTAAACTAATAATTACCTTACCAATACAATACACTAATACTACAATAATACGACAACGACTGGACAGATTAAAAACAGAAAAAGCACCCGTCCGCTAGTAAATAAAATATATACACAAATACGTATGTGTATATATATATATATACGTTTGTTTGTTTGTTTGTTTGTTTGTTTGTTTATTTATATGTATGTATATAATAGGTATATTATATTATAACAAATACATAATATTTACGTACCTATTGACACGAAACGACGATATACACTTAAATTCATATTTTGTATCATGCACTGACTGATTAATAACAAAAACACACTTGTTGTTGTTGTTATTACTACCACTTTCATAATTTGAATTTTAACACTAAAATTATAAAAATAATAGAATACATAACTGTGTCAATCGTCGACCGCCGGAGGAGGGGTGGGGAGCGAATGGTATCTCACGAGTATTACTATTGGTCGATACAAAAACTACACGCTCGCACGCTTATACGGTGCGCAAGCTACTTGGAGTTAACAAAACAGGGGTGACGTGTATGGCGAGCATTATTCGGTCGTCAGTCGGCGTTCGCTTCGAACGTCTCTCTAACGTCTATCTCTCAACGCGTATCGCAACATGCCGCCCAAGACTAGCGGTAAGGCCGCCAAAAAATCCGGCAAGGCACAGAAGAACATATCCAAGTCCGACAAGAAGAAGAAGAAGCACAAGAGGAAGGAGAGTTACGCCATTTACATCTACAAGGTGCTCAAGCAGGTCCACCCCGACACCGGTATCTCCAGTAAGGCTATGTCGATCATGAACTCTTTCGTGAACGACATCTTCGAGCGTATCGCCGCGGAGGCATCGCGTCTCGCACACTACAACAAGAGATCCACCATCACGTCGAGGGAGGTGCAGACCTCCGTGAGGCTGCTGTTGCCCGGTGAGCTCGCCAAGCACGCGGTCAGCGAGGGCACCAAGGCCGTCACCAAATACACCAGCTCCAAGTAAACGAACAACGAACAGGCAGCAGCACAATACCTACACGGTTTTATACGGTGTAGTTATTGTGTATATACCGTTTGTTTGTTTATCGTCGATGAACAACAGCAAACAAAAGGCCCTTTTCAGGGCCACAAATACGTTCCGATAATGTGATATAACATTACGTTTCTTATCATGGAAGATGTCAATCAATCAATCAATCAATCAATCAATCAATCAATTGGTGGAAATAAGAATTGGTTTATTATTATTTCCAACGCACCATACATCGTCATGATTTCCTATATAATTATTGAATATAATAATAATGATAACAACAACAAAAATGTAGGTATGTTTTTTCAAAACGTTTGAATGAAAAAAAAAAAAACAAACAAACTATAAACGGATTCCATATTAGTATTAATTATGGAATTTTTACTGTAAAGAATCCGAAACGTCAGCAAATAATAATAGCGTTGTTTTTTATTTTTTTTTTTTAAACGGTTAGGTTCCGTTTCTCTTTACGGTTTGTTTGCTAATTAATTATCTAGCGTCTCTGATGTAAGTAGGTACTGTATTTAACTAAATTCCAGTCTATTATTTATACATATTATTACAGTTACGTACATATTATACTTACACCTATAGAATTTTTATCATGAGATTTAGATCAGAACTACAAACGACATACGGAATAAGAATAATATACTGTAATAATGTATTATTTTTATTTTATATTGCTATTTGTATTATTACCTATATATTATTCGAAACTCTGATCGAACTGACTAACTAACCAACAAACGAATGTGTATCATATATGAAAGTGGTGGGGATAACGAAACGAAAGGCACCTCATCTATCTCGCTCTAACATCGGTATAAATAGGACGTCATCTAACTGCGATGTTTTTATTCTCACCCCGCTCGTGATACGTGAACGTTGCGCGCGTGTTGTCAGTAATAAGAAAACTATTATTATTATCTTTGAAGATGGCTCGTACCAAGCAGACCGCTCGCAAGTCCACCGGTGGTAAGGCGCCGCGTAAACAGTTGGCCACCAAGGCGGCCCGCAAGAGCGCACCGGCCACCGGAGGCGTCAAGAAACCCCATCGTTACAGGCCCGGTACCGTCGCCCTGCGTGAGATCCGTCGCTACCAAAAGAGTACCGAGCTGTTGATCCGCAAGCTGCCCTTCCAACGTCTAGTGCGTGAGATCGCGCAGGACTTCAAGACCGATCTCCGCTTCCAGAGCTCCGCCGTTATGGCACTCCAGGAGGCGAGCGAGGCTTACCTCGTCGGTCTGTTCGAAGACACCAATCTGTGCGCCATTCACGCCAAGCGCGTCACCATCATGCCTAAGGACATCCAACTCGCCCGTAGGATCCGCGGTGAGCGAGCCTAAGCAGCGACGCGACAGCAGCAGCGCATTATTATATTATACAACGACGACGATGACCAACCGAAAGGAGTTGGTCGTCCGAAAGTTATAATTATACAAAAAGGCCCTTTTCAGGGCCACATATGAATCTGATGTTGTTAACTATGTTTCTATAACGCGATGACGATCAATCAATCAATCAATCAAACCGACAAATCAATGAATAGATAAACGAATGTCTCCCGACTGAATTAGGTACTCTTATTATATTATTAGGTAGGTAATCTTAGTATATTATTACGTACTCCTATTACGCAACGTAACCTATCTATACGTTTATATCAAAATTTGAAAATATTTTTGGTAACATTTCTTTTATTTCTATTGGCATTATTGTGAACGGATGATGTAGACCGTAGGTATGTATGTATATATATATGGAATATGGAGAATTATATTTAACACTTATACAGCTATTACTAGCAATAATAAATAAACTATTTACCAAACTGAATAAGAGATATAAGAAAGAAAATAGAATAATAAATAAAAACAATAATTATTGTTCAGAGCGAGCGCAATCGAATCGGGACAATTCGGGTTCGGGTATCTTCGTTCGTCTCGTCTATCCCCACTCCGTCGGTGTCGGCGACCGAAACATATAAATATGCGGCACCCAGCTGGGGAAACGGACAGATTACGTTCGTTCGTCGCCGCTACGCTATATACGCGCAGTGGTGTTTCGTATCAGCAAGTCAAGCAAGTTCAGTAGAAAAACAAGATGACCGGTCGCGGTAAGGGAGGAAAAGGTCTGGGGAAAGGAGGAGCCAAGCGTCACAGGAAAGTGTTGCGTGATAACATCCAGGGTATCACGAAGCCCGCCATCCGCCGTCTGGCTCGCAGAGGCGGCGTGAAGCGTATCTCCGGTCTGATCTACGAGGAGACGCGCGGTGTGCTCAAGGTGTTCCTAGAGAACGTGATCCGCGACGCGGTCACATACACCGAGCACGCCAAGAGGAAGACCGTCACCGCCATGGACGTCGTGTACGCTCTGAAACGCCAGGGCCGCACCCTCTACGGTTTCGGCGGTTAAACCTCGCTCGCTCGGCAGCGCAGGCATGAGCGTCGTACTCGTTCGATCGCTCGGTCGATCTCGGCTGATGTTGGTTAATTCCTTCATCAAACGGGAACGAACTGACTATCGAAACGGATACAACCAAAACAAAAAAAAGGCCCTTTTCAGGGCCGCACATGATTCATTCGTTGGCCATATTACCTATGGTTAATTTGAGTTTCTATAATAACACGAGACTTGTCGATCAATTTGATATTACCTTACCACCTACCTAGTTATAAATAAATAAATACATACATATATATCTATCTACCTACCTAAACCCTTATATAGACCATACTTTAATACATTGGTACATATATCATCCAAAGAAGCAAGCAAAAGTCCTCTAACCGCTACCAGAAAAGTGGGTTAGGTTAGGTTAGAACTGCGACCCTCTACAAAATAAAAAACTGTCTATAAAACTTTTATAATAAAAATATAATCAGAGTATTTAATGCAATCGTACCTATATCGTAAAACTTTTGGGTAAGTACATTATATATTATTATAATAAAGGGATTACATCTCATAATTATTGTATCCTTATGACACAATCATTATTTTGCCTCTTCACTCTCGATGCCGCCCGGGCGGGCGGCATTAAGCGTTAGTGACATAGCATAACCATAATACACACATACATAATATTATTATGTTATTCTTCACTCGCTTCTCTTCGATATATATTATTATATTATATTATATTATATTATATCCAAAATCCCACGCACATTATCGCTCCGCCCGACTGCCCGACTCTTTTGATTCGACTCGCCTTCCTTCCTTCCTTTTACTCCTTGTCACTACTACTACTACCACTACCACCAATGGGTACGACTCGTTGCTTTATTATGTACTTTTTACTTACTTACAAAAATATTATATATAATAATTATATAAAACGTCCCTATATAACAATTTTGTTTAAATCTTTCCATTATTTCACTGATTTTACATGGGCTTCATCCGTTCGAGATTCATCGAATGTAAACCGTCGTCGAACGAAGCTAGGCTGTTTTACGACACCGAACTTAACTATCCGAAATAACGATACACCTAGATGAGACGTTATATGTTCAATACTTATATACATCTGGGGAATATTCACTTTCAACTGGTCGTGTGTAAACAAAGTGTTTATGTCGTTTTAATATGTAAAATCACTTTTTAAAGTGACCCGAGGTACGCGACGTACGCAATACCAAAATATAAACGTACGTCACGTTAAAACTGTCCCGTTTACCATGTAATAATCGTAAATTATCGACGGTTACACTCATAAATGGGACGCATGACCGCATTTAATATAATAAATCTGAATACTCTCCGAAATATAAACGTTTTTCAATATATATGTTAGTGAAAAGTTGGAAGTGTTGTTGAGAGAAAACCTCTCGCGGCATCGTGCACTTCTCTAGGGTATTGCCGTAGTTTACCTTATAGACATTCGTTATAAGCAACACGCATACTACTATCTTACTAGTAACTCTAACTGAGTCTAATATCTACGAACTTGTTTAATAATATTATAATAACAACAATGGCCGACACAGCAGTAGCATCGGACACCCCGCCCCGGCGACACCGGCGAAGAAACCGAAGGCGTCCGCCGCCGCCGGCGCGAAGAAGCCTAAGGCGAAGCCGACTCATCCTAAGACTTCCGAAATGGTCAACAGCGCCATTAAGGAGTTGAAGGAGCGCAGCGGTTCTTCGCTTCAGGCGATCAAGAAGTATATAGCCGCACAATACAAAGTGGACGCCGAGAAACTGGCGCCGTTCATAAGGAAGTACTTGAAGAGCGCAGTCGAATCCGGCGCCCTTATCCAGACTAAGGGCAAGGGAGCATCGGGATCTTTCAAACTGGAATCCAAGTCGTCCGCGTCAAAGAAACCGGCCGCGGCTAAGTCGACCGCTAAATCGTCCGCGTCCTCCGCGGCGGCGAGCAAGAAGAAGGCCGCCGCCGCCGGGGCCGCCGGCAGAGCCAAGAAAGCCGCCGCCTCTTCGGCAGCTTCACCGTCAAAGGCGAAATCGGCCGCAGCCACGAAGGACAAGAAGGCCGCAGCGGCCAAAAAGAAGCCCGCCCCAAAGAAGGCAGCCGCGCCGGCGAAGGGAAAGAGCGCGGCCGCTCCCAAGGCCAAGAAAACTGCCAAACCTCCCACTAAGAAGCCGAAAGCGCCTAAACCCAAAAAGGCCGCGGCCACACCGAAATCTAAACCGGCCGCCAAAAAGGCCGGAGCGGCGAAAAAGTAATGAGAGCGCGCCCACACCACCACCAGGAGAGAAACACCACCGCGTTGCGCACAGCGCGCACCCCGCACGCCTAGCTACTAGCTAGCAAGAGGAAGGAAGCAAAGCGGCGAGGAGGAGGTGCACACCGCCACGCGGTTGATCTCCGCTTCTCATCTTTTCCCCAGTCGTGTGTTATTTGTTAACAAACGAAGGGAAACTGTGCGCGTTTAAAGCACGCACACAAAAAGCCCTTTTCAGGGCTAACAAACATATCATGCAACAACATTACATAAATGTAATGAAATAATCGTTTCGAATGGACACGACGTCAATCAATCAATCCATCCATCCATCCATCCAATAGAAAATAATAATAATAACAACGACGACAACATAACTCATTAGATTAGACAAAAATAACAACGGAGAATACAATAATATTATGTAGGTTAAACTATCACATAATATAATATAATAATGAACATTAGGCCTTGCAGTAGTAGTAAAACTAGTATATATCCGTTCGTTGTATGTTACGTACAATATAAACACAACTCGCTACATGCCCCCGGGTCGGTCGACGGACAATTTTTGAAGTGAAAACTTCTTTAGCGGCGCTTTGAGCACTTTTTATTTATTTAGATTACAATACTTATTATGTACGTATATTAAAAATGATAAAAATATTTATAATTGGATTAGTTTCTGTTTATATTTTAGAAAGAGAAAGGTATACTTAAACAACTATCTCGCTTTAAATTGTGACTATAGCACGAGCGTTACTCTATCCCCACTCTGCGCGCGACCGAGTCATTTGTATATAAAAGATGAGCGAGTAAAATTTTTTTAACATACCGTTAGCGGCTCTCGTACGTACCACACGTGTACGTGCAAATTTTAACTAAACTCACTTGAACTCCGTTTCGACTCCGTCGTCATGTCTGGACGTGGTAAAGGTGGCAAAGTGAAGGGGAAGGCAAAGTCCCGTTCTAACCGTGCCGGTTTGCAGTTCCCCGTCGGTCGTATCCATAGACTCCTCCGCAAGGGAAACTATGCCGAGCGCGTCGGTGCCGGTGCACCTGTATACCTGGCCGCCGTCATGGAGTATTTGGCCGCTGAGGTTCTCGAGTTGGCCGGCAACGCCGCACGCGACAACAAGAAGACCAGGATCATACCTAGACATCTACAGTTGGCCATCCGCAACGACGAGGAATTGAACAAACTCCTCTCCGGCGTGACCATCGCACAGGGCGGTGTGCTGCCTAACATCCAGGCTGTGCTTCTCCCCAAGAAGACCGAGAAGAAGGCTTAACTCAAAGAAGCCTCTTTGCTACAGCTATACCTATGAATGGATCGTCGTCGCCGCTAGCTCTGCTAACGTACCTACGTGGTGGTGGCGATGCTACGTCATACCAAAAGGCCCTTTTCAGGGCCACAACATGATTCTTGTTATTCATTCATTCATTTATATTTTGAATGGAATTGCAGTTTCTCTGCGACATTGACGTATATCAATCAATCAATTTATTAATTAATTAACTACGTACGTACGTACCTACCTACCTACATTCGTACCATGTACACACAGACAGACAAATAAACAAACAAACAAACAAACATACATACATACATACATACATACATACATACATACATACATACATACATACATACATACATACATACATACATTCATTCATTCATTCATTCGGATTGAAAAAACTACTGGACCGATTTGAAAAGCTACACTATTCGTAAATGATATAGGTTATATTAAAAATAAGGAGGATCGTGCGAAGCCGGGGCGGACGGCTAGTTATATATAAATATGTATGTGTATGTGTGTATATAAATAGTATAATATATTTATATATGCAGTGTGTAGGTATATGGTATCTGGTATCTGGTACCTGGTACTGGTTGGTTGGTCTGTCTGTGAAGATGTGCGGTTCGCCCGCGGGCCGGCGCTGCGCTGCGCGGCGCGCGGCGCTCTGGGCGGCGTGCGGCGTGCGGCGGGCGCGACGGCGGGCGCGACGGCGGGCGCGACGGCGGGCGCACCACCTGCACCACCGCGGCACCGCGGCACCGCGGCAGGACGCACGGCGCTATCACATATCTGTAACATACAGCCGCCAACACAACACCAACCGATTAAACTAATAATTACCTTACCAATACAATACACTAATACTACAATAATACGACAACGACTGGACAGATTAAAAACAGAAAAAGCACCCGTCCGCTAGTAAATAAAATATATACACAAATACGTATGTGTATATATATATATATACGTTTGTTTGTTTGTTTGTTTGTTTGTTTGTTTATTTATATGTATGTATATAATAGGTATATTATATTATAACAAATACATAATATTTACGTACCTATTGACACGAAACGACGATATACACTTAAATTCATATTTTGTATCATGCACTGACTGATTAATAACAAAAACACACTTGTTGTTGTTGTTATTACTACCACTTTCATAATTTGAATTTTAACACTAAAATTATAAAAATAATAGAATACATAACTGTGTCAATCGTCGACCGCCGGAGGAGGGGTGGGGAGCGAATGGTATCTCACGAGTATTACTATTGGTCGATACAAAAACTACACGCTCGCACGCTTATACGGTGCGCAAGCTACTTGGAGTTAACAAAACAGGGGTGACGTGTATGGCGAGCATTATTCGGTCGTCAGTCGGCGTTCGCTTCGAACGTCTCTCTAACGTCTATCTCTCAACGCGTATCGCAACATGCCGCCCAAGACTAGCGGTAAGGCCGCCAAAAAATCCGGCAAGGCACAGAAGAACATATCCAAGTCCGACAAGAAGAAGAAGAAGCACAAGAGGAAGGAGAGTTACGCCATTTACATCTACAAGGTGCTCAAGCAGGTCCACCCCGACACCGGTATCTCCAGTAAGGCTATGTCGATCATGAACTCTTTCGTGAACGACATCTTCGAGCGTATCGCCGCGGAGGCATCGCGTCTCGCACACTACAACAAGAGATCCACCATCACGTCGAGGGAGGTGCAGACCTCCGTGAGGCTGCTGTTGCCCGGTGAGCTCGCCAAGCACGCGGTCAGCGAGGGCACCAAGGCCGTCACCAAATACACCAGCTCCAAGTAAACGAACAACGAACAGGCAGCAGCACAATACCTACACGGTTTTATACGGTGTAGTTATTGTGTATATACCGTTTGTTTGTTTATCGTCGATGAACAACAGCAAACAAAAGGCCCTTTTCAGGGCCACAAATACGTTCCGATAATGTGATATAACATTACGTTTCTTATCATGGAAGATGTCAATCAATCAATCAATCAATCAATCAATCAATCAATTGGTGGAAATAAGAATTGGTTTATTATTATTTCCAACGCACCATACATCGTCATGATTTCCTATATAATTATTGAATATAATAATAATGATAACAACAACAAAAATGTAGGTATGTTTTTTCAAAACGTTTGAATGAAAAAAAAAAAACAAACAAACTATAAACGGATTCCATATTAGTATTAATTATGGAATTTTTACTGTAAAGAATCCGAAACGTCAGCAAATAATAATAGCGTTGTTTTTTATTTTTTTTTTTAAACGGTTAGGTTCCGTTTCTCTTTACGGTTTGTTTGCTAATTAATTATCTAGCGTCTCTGATGTAAGTAGGTACTGTATTTAACTAAATTCCAGTCTATTATTTATACATATTATTACAGTTACGTACATATTATACTTACACCTATAGAATTTTTATCATGAGATTTAGATCAGAACTACAAACGACATACGGAATAAGAATAATATACTGTAATAATGTATTATTTTTATTTTATATTGCTATTTGTATTATTACCTATATATTATTCGAAACTCTGATCGAACTGACTAACTAACCAACAAACGAATGTGTATCATATATGAAAGTGGTGGGGATAACGAAACGAAAGGCACCTCATCTATCTCGCTCTAACATCGGTATAAATAGGACGTCATCTAACTGCGATGTTTTTATTCTCACCCCGCTCGTGATACGTGAACGTTGCGCGCGTGTTGTCAGTAATAAGAAAACTATTATTATTATCTTTGAAGATGGCTCGTACCAAGCAGACCGCTCGCAAGTCCACCGGTGGTAAGGCGCCGCGTAAACAGTTGGCCACCAAGGCGGCCCGCAAGAGCGCACCGGCCACCGGAGGCGTCAAGAAACCCCATCGTTACAGGCCCGGTACCGTCGCCCTGCGTGAGATCCGTCGCTACCAAAAGAGTACCGAGCTGTTGATCCGCAAGCTGCCCTTCCAACGTCTAGTGCGTGAGATCGCGCAGGACTTCAAGACCGATCTCCGCTTCCAGAGCTCCGCCGTTATGGCACTCCAGGAGGCGAGCGAGGCTTACCTCGTCGGTCTGTTCGAAGACACCAATCTGTGCGCCATTCACGCCAAGCGCGTCACCATCATGCCTAAGGACATCCAACTCGCCCGTAGGATCCGCGGTGAGCGAGCCTAAGCAGCGACGCGACAGCAGCAGCGCATTATTATATTATACAACGACGACGATGACCAACCGAAAGGAGTTGGTCGTCCGAAAGTTATAATTATACAAAAAGGCCCTTTTCAGGGCCACATATGAATCTGATGTTGTTAACTATGTTTCTATAACGCGATGACGATCAATCAATCAATCAATCAAACCGACAAATCAATGAATAGATAAACGAATGTCTCCCGACTGAATTAGGTACTCTTATTATATTATTAGGTAGGTAATCTTAGTATATTATTACGTACTCCTATTACGCAACGTAACCTATCTATACGTTTATATCAAAATTTGAAAATATTTTTGGTAACATTTCTTTTATTTCTATTGGCATTATTGTGAACGGATGATGTAGACCGTAGGTATGTATGTATATATATATGGAATATGGAGAATTATATTTAACACTTATACAGCTATTACTAGCAATAATAAATAAACTATTTACCAAACTGAATAAGAGATATAAGAAAGAAAATAGAATAATAAATAAAAACAATAATTATTGTTCAGAGCGAGCGCAATCGAATCGGGACAATTCGGGTTCGGGTATCTTCGTTCGTCTCGTCTATCCCCACTCCGTCGGTGTCGGCGACCGAAACATATAAATATGCGGCACCCAGCTGGGGAAACGGACAGATTACGTTCGTTCGTCGCCGCTACGCTATATACGCGCAGTGGTGTTTCGTATCAGCAAGTCAAGCAAGTTCAGTAGAAAAACAAGATGACCGGTCGCGGTAAGGGAGGAAAAGGTCTGGGGAAAGGAGGAGCCAAGCGTCACAGGAAAGTGTTGCGTGATAACATCCAGGGTATCACGAAGCCCGCCATCCGCCGTCTGGCTCGCAGAGGCGGCGTGAAGCGTATCTCCGGTCTGATCTACGAGGAGACGCGCGGTGTGCTCAAGGTGTTCCTAGAGAACGTGATCCGCGACGCGGTCACATACACCGAGCACGCCAAGAGGAAGACCGTCACCGCCATGGACGTCGTGTACGCTCTGAAACGCCAGGGCCGCACCCTCTACGGTTTCGGCGGTTAAACCTCGCTCGCTCGGCAGCGCAGGCATGAGCGTCGTACTCGTTCGATCGCTCGGTCGATCTCGGCTGATGTTGGTTAATTCCTTCATCAAACGGGAACGAACTGACTATCGAAACGGATACAACCAAAACAAAAAAGGCCCTTTTCAGGGCCGCACATGATTCATTCGTTGGCCATATTACCTATGGTTAATTTGAGTTTCTATAATAACACGAGACTTGTCGATCAATTTGATATTACCTTACCACCTACCTAGTTATAAATAAATAAATACATACATATATATCTATCTACCTACCTAAACCCTTATATAGACCATACTTTAATACATTGGTACATATATCATCCAAAGAAGCAAGCAAAAGTCCTCTAACCGCTACCAGAAAAGTGGGTTAGGTTAGGTTAGAACTGCGACCCTCTACAAAATAAAAAACTGTCTATAAAACTTTTATAATAAAAATATAATCAGAGTATTTAATGCAATCGTACCTATATCGTAAAACTTTTGGGTAAGTACATTATATATTATTATAATAAAGGGATTACATCTCATAATTATTGTATCCTTATGACACAATCATTATTTTGCCTCTTCACTCTCGATGCCGCCCGGGCGGGCGGCATTAAGCGTTAGTGACATAGCATAACCATAATACACACATACATAATATTATTATGTTATTCTTCACTCGCTTCTCTTCGATATATATTATTATATTATATTATATTATATTATATCCAAAATCCCACGCACATTATCGCTCCGCCCGACTGCCCGACTCTTTTGATTCGACTCGCCTTCCTTCCTTCCTTTTACTCCTTGTCACTACTACTACTACCACTACCACCAATGGGTACGACTCGTTGCTTTATTATGTACTTTTTACTTACTTACAAAAATATTATATATAATAATTATATAAAACGTCCCTATATAACAATTTTGTTTAAATCTTTCCATTATTTCACTGATTTTACATGGGCTTCATCCGTTCGAGATTCATCGAATGTAAACCGTCGTCGAACGAAGCTAGGCTGTTTTACGACACCGAACTTAACTATCCGAAATAACGATACACCTAGATGAGACGTTATATGTTCAATACTTATATACATCTGGGGAATATTCACTTTCAACTGGTCGTGTGTAAACAAAGTGTTTATGTCGTTTTAATATGTAAAATCACTTTTTAAAGTGACCCGAGGTACGCGACGTACGCAATACCAAAATATAAACGTACGTCACGTTAAAACTGTCCCGTTTACCATGTAATAATCGTAAATTATCGACGGTTACACTCATAAATGGGACGCATGACCGCATTTAATATAATAAATCTGAATACTCTCCGAAATATAAACGTTTTTCAATATATATGTTAGTGAAAAGTTGGAAGTGTTGTTGAGAGAAAACCTCTCGCGGCATCGTGCACTTCTCTAGGGTATTGCCGTAGTTTACCTTATAGACATTCGTTATAAGCAACACGCATACTACTATCTTACTAGTAACTCTAACTGAGTCTAATATCTACGAACTTGTTTAATAATATTATAATAACAACAATGGCCGACACAGCAGTAGCATCGGACACCCCCGCCCCGGCGACACCGGCGAAGAAACCGAAGGCGTCCGCCGCCGCCGGCGCGAAGAAGCCTAAGGCGAAGCCGACTCATCCTAAGACTTCCGAAATGGTCAACAGCGCCATTAAGGAGTTGAAGGAGCGCAGCGGTTCTTCGCTTCAGGCGATCAAGAAGTATATAGCCGCACAATACAAAGTGGACGCCGAGAAACTGGCGCCGTTCATAAGGAAGTACTTGAAGAGCGCAGTCGAATCCGGCGCCCTTATCCAGACTAAGGGCAAGGGAGCATCGGGATCTTTCAAACTGGAATCCAAGTCGTCCGCGTCAAAGAAACCGGCCGCGGCTAAGTCGACCGCTAAATCGTCCGCGTCCTCCGCGGCGGCGAGCAAGAAGAAGGCCGCCGCCGCCGGGGCCGCCGGCAGAGCCAAGAAAGCCGCCGCCTCTTCGGCAGCTTCACCGTCAAAGGCGAAATCGGCCGCAGCCACGAAGGACAAGAAGGCCGCAGCGGCCAAAAAGAAGCCCGCCCCAAAGAAGGCAGCCGCGCCGGCGAAGGGAAAGAGCGCGGCCGCTCCCAAGGCCAAGAAAACTGCCAAACCTCCCACTAAGAAGCCGAAAGCGCCTAAACCCAAAAAGGCCGCGGCCACACCGAAATCTAAACCGGCCGCCAAAAAGGCCGGAGCGGCGAAAAAGTAATGAGAGCGCGCCCACACCACCACCAGGAGAGAAACACCACCGCGTTGCGCACAGCGCGCACCCCCGCACGCCTAGCTACTAGCTGCTGCTACTACTACTAGCTAGCAAGAGGAAGGAAGCAAAGCGGCGAGGAGGAGGTGCACACCGCCACGCGGTTGATCTCCGCTTC